>JACEEZ010014259.1:145000-179777 GCA_016584305.1 Chionoecetes opilio | reverse complement strand
CGGCAAAGATTACTGCATCATCGGCAAAAACAAGATCAATGATCTTGGTATTGCCGAGGTTTACATACCCTTATTGTGGCACGAGCTGGCAACTCAGTAGCGATCCACCTCCCAGGGCTTGTGCTAGGCATACTCTATATGCTGACGTCACCGTGCGCCTCCGTGTTCACCTGTTAGCGTTGCATTACTTAATGCAGCGCTTGCCTGAAGACACTATCTGCAGTGACGCCTGAGTGCTCAATGTACAGCAGTATTGCATTTCAAGATTTAAGTATCAGTCAGCCATGTTTTCAGTATCAGTCAGTACAAGTACTACAATCTGTGCAGTTTTGGCATTTTTTAGTGAGTTCGTATTGTATGGACGGGATAGAGGTAACTATCGGATAATTCGGACTACTGGAATGAATAGATAGCTATGTACGTTTATTTGTGGATAATGTCAAGGTGCTGAGGACAGTGAAAAGGGAGGAAGAGGAACTACAAACATATCTTGACAAGATTTCACACTGGAGTCAGAGGTGGCAAATGGAGATAAATGCAAGTAAATGTGAAGAGAAGGAATTTGGTAACAGTACAAGCAGACAAATGTGGAATAACTGCGGAAATTACCGCGAAAAGTTAGCAATTAATTACAAATTACAAATTGTGAAATTAAATTGTTAAATTAAATTTTGAAATTAATTTGTGAAATATAAAATTACCGGGAAATTAGTACGACAAACAAAAGAAGTAAAGACTTAAGGGTAATGGTTACCGTTAATCTTTCACCCGAGACACATAAATAAGATCACCGGAGAGACATATAACCTCTAAAGGAATAAGAAATTATGAAAAATGTGATTGTATCAAGGATTTGACCTAGGTTGGAATATACTACAGCAAAAAGAACGAGAGCATGTTTTTGTGGGCTGAAAGAGATAAAAGATGTCGTGGGAAGAAATTGAAGAGGACCGCATACAATAGAGAGTTCTAGAAATATAGCCTCCCCTACCTATCCCTTGCACTGTGGAATAACCTGGATAAAGGCGGCGTCACACTAGCACTTTTTCCGTCTAGTTTTTTTCAGCAACTTTCTACAAACTAACAATTTTCTGACTGCAAAGTCAGCAAGCCGTCACACACACAGAATCGTTCGCCTGCATCACCAGTCAGCTGTTCGACTGTAAACAAACATGGTTCTTTGTGGTTTGTGGTTTAACCACTTTGTGGTTAAGATTATGTTTCATTAAAACCTATAGGTTAGGTTTATGTTTCATTAAAACCTATAAGGTTAGGTTAGGTTTCATTAAAATCTGGTAAGGTTAGGTTTCATTAAAATATATAGGTAAGGTTAGGTTTTTTTTTTTTTTTTTTTTTTTTTTTTTTTTTTTTTTTTTTTTTTTTCTTTGCGCAAAATAAAACTATCTCATTGCAACACGCACCTATTGTAGGCCAGAAAAAAATAGTCTTTGTCTCTGAAAACGACCGCGAAAACTCTCGTCCATTATTACCGACGGCTATAATTACGTGCCTTGTAATGCATTAAGTTGTAGTAGAACAATTTCTTTCATGACATCGTAAAAAAAGTAAGCTGAAAGGCTTGTGGAGCCCGCCAACTTCTGCGGATTATGCACCCAAAAACATAGTTACCGAAATAGGAAATGTAGGTACTTATTACTTGTATTGCCGTTTCTTTAGCTGTGCTTTCCTGTGCCTGTATGTTTGTTTTTTGTGCAATGAATTTTCTAAATTCAGATAAGTGAGGTTAAGTTTTGCTTATAGTGTGGTATGCCATGTATTCCCGTAGGATTTTTGTGCTAAAATTGATTTTTTTGCAGTTCTGGCTTCTATAGGTATCAGATTAACAGAAAAAGATGGGGTCCCAATTTTCAGACCCCTCACCCCCTTTCTGGGGGGTCATTCCTCTTTTGGCACCCCCAGGATTGGTCTCTGGTAACACTAAGCAACAAATTTCAACATTTTCTTTGTTACAGACACGTGAACTACTGATTCCTATTTAATTGCTGATGCTGATGTCAGGTCTGATATCTAAATTTCTCTATCACGTCCAGATTTGGTATAACCGAAACCTCTATTTTTCGTTGTTTTCTCACCCGCTTCTATTACGAAAGCCATCTAAGTGAAAGCACGTCCCGTGCGAAGAAATACTTGATCAGGTTCTCCAAGGAAGCAAGATAACTCTGCCAGTCCCCTGAGCGGCAAGAGCTGACGAAATGAAGGCGGCTTTCCACTTGATCGAGGTATGCTGAAAGGAATTCTGCAAACTCTCCAATGTTTTCATCCTCCTCCAGTGGCTTCACATTTCCAGCGTACCATGATCTGACATATTCATAGTCTTCAGTCATATCGGGGTTACGTGAATGAAGCTTGTCCTAGAAAGCATTGCACCGGACACTAACTGGGCCTTTTGAAAGAGTGGATAATATGACATCAAACCGCATCATCATAATTGCTAGACTGATTGTGATGTGGTATTCGATGCCTCTTTTGTATGCTTTGCCACTGAAGATCCCACGAAGGGCTGCTGATGTGTATGCACCACTTTCAATGGCACATATATCCAGGCCACTGCCATCTATCGTTTTCCCGAGAGCATGTAAAGCAGCAAATGCAATATGGAGAGCTCCTGCCCTTAGGATCCAATTGGTGTCCCCAACTGACTGCTGAATTTTCAAAGCATGTGAATATAGGTCCAGGTCCAGTGTTATCAAAGTTTTTCTCTGTGGACCAATGACAGTGGCAGAGATTCCCTGGGCTAACCAAAGAACAGTGTAAAGAGTCCCATAGTCAGTGGGTGTGGTCTTGAATAATGGAGCGATCACCTCTACATTCGTGCGTGTTGGGCTGTCGGATGACTGGGATAACAGCAGAGATTTGGTAGCAGCCCAAGTTGGCATCACATCTTTCTTGTCCAATTTCCCTGGTTGGTTGTTTGCTTGTTCCTTGACTGATAGTATGGCGTCGACTGGAGTGCTCTCATGGGGGCACTCTTCCTGATTCCTTTGCATGTCACTGTCCTGTGTTTGTTCCTTCGCTGACTCAGTTTCAGTGAAATCCACAATCATATCCGTGCCATCATCAGTTCCAAGGTAGTTTGCAAGTGCCCAGGTGTGAGTGAAGTCTTTGCTCAGAATATTCTTCCTCTTTCCCATTTCATAGACCGATAATCTCAATGGAGTGGTTTTGATGACTGGTTCTTGCACCATGTTCACGTCAAAGGCCAGAGGCTTTTGTGAGAGAAGCTTTTTCTGGTATTTCAAGTGGTCGGTTCATGAACTCTCCATCTTTATCTTGCTGGAACATGACAACCACTGTGCCATGGAAGGTTCCTTGCCCCGTCGGTGTGTCTTCCAGGAGGTCAATATTATCGATCGCAAACCATGTGTTCAGGCCTTTCTTGACAAAGTTTGGGAGACAAAATCCACCAGCCTCCTTCATCCGCTGGAGAACACTCTGCTCAACTCGTTTCTCTAAGTCAATGATGTGAAGGTAGTCACTTCCAATATACACAGCTGAGAGGTTTTCAACAAGATTCTTGTCACGCACTCTAGAATGAACAGCAAGGGAAGACCGATTGACAGAGGGGTCTGGACTGTTTGTCGGAAGGCACTGTCTTTCTTTGTCTGATGTTTCACCTGGCGATCAGTCCGAGTATTTTGGACAAGGAACTGGCATGAAACGTCGACAGTTTTGTCCACCTCCTGGTCTCGTATTCCAGACACTTTGACAACATGGCTACCAAAGAGGAGGAGACTCATGATGAACTGGAGTAAAGACGGATTTTCAAAATTACTGAAGCTGCCTGTAAACGACCAACTGCGTTGTTGCAGCATCTCTTCTCGCAGAAGGTTGGCGACATTCTTCAGATGACCAACTATCTCATCATCATTCATCATTGAGGACCTGTAATCCATGGCCATCGTGACTGCAGTGGAGAGCACAAGACGGTCAGGCTCATTCCGTCTTAGTGATGTGACAAACTTCACTTCTGGAAGGCGCTCGCTGATGAGTCTTTTGAGGTATTTCCGATAGTTCTCACTCTCATTTACATCCACACGGTATCTTTTCAAAATTGACAAGTAGGCATCATTTACCTCAGCCATGCTCAGTGTAACATCCTCGTCACTCAAGGTGTTTTGAATAGCGAGGACCAATTGTGCATCACATACTGAGCGAATGAGTGGCACATTACTGTGATCTGTCCTCGTTGATATTCGCTGTGCAGAGCGCAAACATGTCCGATGATAGTGCTTTTCAAGAGCTGATGCGTCGCCGGGTTCTTCAAGGTCCGCTACTGAAACTCTAACATGGTCATCTGGGGTTTTCTGCTTGATCTGTAGGAGTGTTTTACCCATTGAGTCAGTAAGAACACGGTGCAGTGGCTCTGAGTCATTCTTGGGACAGAAGTCACAGTTGGAAAATAGACACACTTGTTCCTTTGGAATAGTCTTTGACCGCTTTGGCCGAACAGATCCCACAGCACTTGAAGGTCGCCCCGGTCCTCGTGGAGCGCAGACAGGTGAATCGGTTCGGGATCTCTTCCTAAGACGTTCAATCTTGTTCTTGTTGACGATAGGTTTCCGACATTCACTATGATACCGAACGTACTTGAGTTCTCCTTCATTTAAACCTGACAAGTAATTTAGTAGTCTATGAATGTCACTTTCAGTATCACCAAGAGACACTCTCTCTTGACAGTGTTGTAAAATTTCATCTGTCATGACCGGATTGTTCACCAATCGCTTCTTTGATGTGGCACCTTCTTTACAGATCACGCAAACTCCGTCCTCCTCCGACATATTGGCGATACTACCACGATCTCAGTTCACAGGGTATATTAGTCGGTCAGCCCCGGTCCGAAATTTTGCTCACCGGTATCAAATTAGGGCGAGAATGCTAAGAGTGTTTTTTGAGAAGGTATAAATGCCTAGAGTTAGAAAACATGTGATAGCATTGTGGGGGTGGCAGCTTTATATGAGTTATCTCCCTTTTCCAAAATGGCCGCCAAAATACACCCAATAATTATTCGGATTTTGTTTGTCTTGCAAGGACCCAGACCAGATTCTTGTTACCGGCGACCTGAGCAGACTCTTGTGCTTCTAGGATGTGGCTCTCGTTGGTTGGTAGAGGCTGTGGACCTACACGTGCACAGGCTAAATAGACTTCAAGCTCTTCGTGTTCAATGTTGACTGATCTTTGTTTCAGTTTGTCAATGCGTGGAAGTTCAGGCCTGGGTGGATAAGGTCCATAGAACTTAGTCTGGACCGCTATTCCGTTGACTCGATGTGATGTACCTTTTCCAGTAAGTGTCTCCTCCAGTCTGTCTATATTATCCCATGCAAGATTTGTGAAGACATGGGGCTTGATGGAGAGTGGTAGAACAGCTCTCTGGTTGAAGCCCATTGCCAACTTCTGCAGACACAGAGCGGTATCATTCTCTTCCAGCTGGTCATAAGACACCCATGTCCAAACTTATTCAGTATCCGAATGACCTCAGTGTTTCCAGTGAGTGCTTTTACCGCATAAGGAAGCAGGAAATGTTTTGGTGGTTTATACTGCCCACGTGTAACAGCGTATATCATGTCCTGGCTAAATGACTCGACAAGAATAGCAGTCCTTTGGGATTTATTCGTAGTACTAGTTGTATCTCCAGTGAGGAGCCCGACCAGAAATCGCTGTAACTCATTTGGTAATGGCGATATGAGTAGCTACATCAGACGGATGATATGGCCACGGGGTGAAAATCATGTCCTTCTTGATGGCCGTTCGGATATGTGACGAAGTCTGATCTATGATCTTGTTGATATCTGTAGACTTTGCCTTCCAAAGCTTGAGCTCCCTATGTAGATTTTGATTTTCCAAGACAACATCCTTTAATGAGACACAGCATGGAACCATCAACAACTTTCCCTTGTCGTCGGAAAATATTTCTACTGCCCTCCAAGCTCGGATTTCAGTCTTCTGTGCATATTCTTCTTTGTTGAATCCTTCAGAAGATTAACTCCACCAGACAACATTAATGATTCCAATTTTGTGGTCAAGGAGGTGACTGGTATAATCCTCTTGTTGGGGATAATATCTTCTCTGATGTATTCGAAAAGTTCTTGGTAAGCTTCTCCTTCAACCTTGTGATACAGTATAAATTCATCTGTTACTTTCTCTTCTTCATTCTCATTGCTGTCCTCTTTGTTCCTAGTGTAATTCCTATAGCATGAAGCGTGGTAGTGTGCCTCTGCGGCAACAATGTCTCTACTGGTTAGTGCTATCATCCTGCCGTCTGCATTTCTGACGGCACTCTCTCTTAGTGTTTGATCTACTCTCAGTTGTGAAGCTAGCGTAAGTGTTTCACGTGTATTGGAGTGCTTTTTGAACTTGACCTTGCTACAGAATACGCAGATCGGAGCATAAACTCTTGATTCATGTGTTGATGTTCTGGAAGACTTTTTTGGAGGACAGTCACTACTACCAGATAGATCACTACTACATTCCACCTGCTTTACTTTTCAGAGTTTCCAAGTCTCTTTTCATGGTGAACATGCTTCTACATTTTCGATGATAGAATATAATTGGAACTTCTTTGTCCTGAAGCGTTTTTGAAACGTCTAGAATGGGGACATGGTTCCTGACTTTGGCGGCTTCAAGTAAGGTTAACCAGGAGGCATGGCTTTGAGGACTGACAAAATGTTCATCTCCGTCGGATACTGCCTGGTGTATGATGCACAGTTTCTTGGCGGGTGCCTGTGGCGTTTCCATGTTAACGGACATTCCAGGCCTCCTACGTTGAAGTTCCACAGCTACCACGACACCGGATTCTGGTCCCGGATTCTTCTCTACATCACCAGCCTTCAACAATAGCTTCGAGAGGTAGTCGGCTGCTACTCTACCTCTCCACTCCAAAAACCCGACTTTCTCTGAACGCACGACCTGCGGGCCGGCTGGTCTTCCGGCAGTGGTGGTCTCCTCGAGGGTCTCCAACGTCGCCAGTCGATCGTCCGGTCCGTCTCTCGCCGATGAAATACGACACCTGAAAAAGAAAAAAAGAAATAATTATATGTATGTATATTTATATAATTATATAATATACAGTTTGGAAAAGGGGGATAACTCCCATTAAGCTGCCACTGCCACAATGCTATCACATGTTTTCTAACTCTAGGCATTTATACCTTCCCAAAAAAAAACTATTACATTCTCGCCCTAATTTGATACCGACCAACCCCCCCAGGCTGATCGCCTATATCTGACTGAGCTCAAAACTGCTTCTTCAACATGCCTGAAAAAGAAAAAATGGAGTTAGACCCTATACTCTGAACCGGAAGTGCTATAAGGACACTTCCGGTTGCTTTTTGAGTGCTATAAATCGACTCGGCATACCTGAAAACCTACAAAAGGATACTCAAATTATGAAAATCGGTCAATTATTGGCGGAGATAGGTGCATGGTCAGTGCCGGGGGGCCCCAAAAGGGAAGTGACCCCCAAAAGGGGGGTAAGGGGTCTGAAAATTGGGACCCCATCTTTTTCTGTTAATCTGATACCTATAGAAGCCAGAACTGCAAAAAAATCAATTTTAGCACAAAAATCCTACGGGAGCCCTTTTCCTAAACATTACAATACCGACTTTAGGTTNTGCCCCATTTACCTCCACAGATGAGTGATGTCTATGTTTTATTTGTTCTGGTGCTCCATATTACCTCCACAGGTGAGTGAGGCTTAATTATGTTCTTCTATTTCTTATGTTCTGGGCTCATTTACTCAAGTGAGTGAGGTTATATATTCTTATGTCTATGTTCTGGCTCCAATTACCTCACAGATGAGTGAGGTTCTTCTCGTGTTCTTATGTTCTGGTGGTCCACATTACCTCCAGAGATGAGTGAGGTTATATGTTTTTGTGTTCTTATGTTCTGGTGCTCCATATTACCTCCACAGATGAGTGAGGTTATATGTTCTTATGTTCTTATGTTCTGGAGCTCCAGATTACCTCCACAGATGAGTGAGGTTCTTCTTATGTTCTGGTGCTCCATATTACCTCCACAGATGAGTGAGGTTATATGTTCCTTACCTTTACCTTTGAAGAATCTTGCCCGTTATCGGCGGAGTTGAGGTGGGCCTCCACTCATTCCAGGTGTAGTATGTAGCTCCCTGTTCCTTGCCTCCAGGACCACTGAAGGTAAAGTGTTGTCATGGGAGCTACTGTAGCCTGGCGTGGGTGGTTGGTCTGGGATGTCAGCCAGCCACTTGTCAAGGTGATGTTTGAAGGTGTCCGTGGTGACGCCCGTTAGGTCCCGAATGTGTCTTGGGGCACAATTGAAGAGCCGTACACCATTGTGGGAGAAGCTGTGGTGTATGAGAGTTTGTAGTCCTTTAGAGGAGGCGCATGTACTCTGTACATAGCACAGCCTGCCTCTTTTAGGATTTTTGTTTTCCTCCATACCTACTTTTGGAGCCAGACCCTCCAGGATTTTCCAGACATAGATTATGATGTACCTCTCTCGTCTGCACTGCAGAGAGTAGAGGCCTAGTCTGTGCAGCTTCTCCCAGTAGTTGAGGTGCTGGAGACCATATATCTTGTTGGTATAGGCTCTTTGTGGTGCTTCCAGCAGGGTGATGTCCTTTATTTTGTAGGGTGACCACAGTTGGCAACAGTACTCTAGCCTTGGTCTTACTAAGGACTTCCATAGCGTCAGCATGCAGGATTCCTCCCTTGTACGGAATGTTCTCCGGATCCATCCTGTTAGCTGTTGCGCTGTCTGGGTGATGGTGGTGTAGTGTAGGGAGAAAGTTCCATCGCTGCTCATATACACTCCCAGGTCTTTTGTGAAGTCTTTTGTTTGTATGGTTCGGTGTTGATACATATATTGAGTTGTGGTCTTTATAAAGGTATTTCTGCCATATCTCAGAACTTCAAATTTTTCTCCGTTAAATTCCATATTGTTCTTTTCGGCCCACTCTATTATTGTATTGAGGTCCCACTGCAGTAGATCGGTGTCTGGGGATGTTTTTATTTTATGCCGTATACGGGTGTTGCCAGCAAATGAAGTAGCAGTGGAATATCTGAGATCTGTGTCAATGTCTGATATCATGATCATAAATAATAATGGGCCAAGCACAGATCCTTGGGGAACACCACTTATGACTTGACACTGTGATGACTATTTACCATTTATGGTGACAACTTGGTGCCTGTTGGTGAGAAAACTGTGGATCCATCTCCCTACTCTGCCAGTTATGCCAAGGTTCTTGAGTTTGTGGAAGAGAATGCCATGATCTACCTTGTCAAAAGCCTTGGCAAAGTTTAGGTAGACTACATCAGCATTATCTCCATCCTGAGTTGCTTCTAATATAGCTTCAGAGTGTTGTAGAAGCTCTGATAGGCAAGACCTGCCTCTTCTGAAGCCATGTTGTCCATCATTGAAGGCCCCTCTTTCTTCCAGGTGGTTTACCATCTTGGCCCTCAGTATCCTTTCAAAGATCTTGATGACGTGTGATGTGAGGACCACTGGTCTGTATCTGCTTGCCTGTCCTTTGCTTCCTCCTTTATTTATGGGTGTTATTGTCCCCAGCTTGAGTTCATGGGGGACGGAGCCAGTGAGGAGGGATGTAGTCCACAGTATCTTCAGGGGTGTGGCCAGTTGTTCCCTACAATTTTTCAGAAACACAGTATGGTAACCATCTGGTCCTGCTGCTGCTTGCGGGTCGATGTTGCTTATGGCTTGGATTATGTCTTCCCTGGTTATCATAAATGTCGTGAGCAGAATGTCACCACATTTCCTTTCGCTAAAGAAAGTACAAGGATCTGTTTGTTACCCGTTTCTGAGTATCAGGTTTACTAAACACTCTGATACTCAGCCTGTAGCATTTCTGCCATTTCCTGTGGGCCATCTTCAAGTTCCCCGTTCTCTTTCAGTAGAGGGCCAACCGATGTTGTGCTGGTCAATCTCTTCTTGGCGTAAGAGTAGAAAAATTTGGAGTTGACTTTTATATTTTCCACGGCACGTTGTTCTTCTTGTTCTCTCTGCCGTACGTGTGATTGAGCAAGTACATCTTCCAGTAAGTGTAGCTGACGGTGTGTTGCGTTTTCTGCCACAGCATAGGTTTCTTTCTTTAATTTTCTTTGTAAATTGGCCCTTTTTTTCATCAGTATTCGTCTGTCCCTGGGTATTTGGTGTTTCCTTCCTGACGACCGCCTGAGGGGAATGTGTTCCTTACAAATTTGCAGGCATTTGCTGGAGAATACTTCGTACATCTCGTGGGCTTCCATTCCACTAAAGATGTTTTCCCATTTTATGGCATCTAGTTCTTTTCGGACTTTATCCCAGTCAATGTTTCTTCCATAAAAATTTAATGCATGGAAAGAGTCTATCCTGCCTGACGTTGTTGTGTTTCTTGTGGGAATATTTCTGATGTTGGTCCTTGCATGGATGAGGTTATGGTCTGACATCACCGTCTTCGCAATGTCATAGGAGTGGAGGTAGTCGTAGCTGTTGCTGATGATGAGGTCCAATATACAATGGAAGACAAAGAAGTTGGCGGTGTCTTGCATCCGTCACGCTTCTTGACAAATTTCGTTTAATTCCCTCCCGGCGCTTCCTATGGGGAATGATTGAACAAAAAAGATGTCTGGGAACTCACTCATGGCCTTGACTTCCTGCTTACAGTTTTTCAAATCATTAGTCATTAATGGGCAGTGACCAGGACATATTACATCTTATCGTCACTCCCGGCTTGCCTCCCCAAAACGTCACCAAAACATTTCGGGAAAGTGTTTTCGCTCAGTTGGATATGGGGCCTGAGCCACAGTTGACTGCAGACCAGATCACCCGTATTCACAGCTTATATAAGATTGGTTTTAGTTCAAAAGAAATTGCGAGGGAGACTGGGATACTCAACGAAAGGTTGAGCGGTGGGTAAAAAAATCGCGAGACTTTACGGATGTAACGAGACATGCTCCTTACACACACTGTACCCAGTAACTGTGGGTTTATTGATTTAAATTATCTTGCTGTTTTGGTAGGAAATTTCACTAGCTGTCTTTTGATAATATTCAAAGTTTTCTTTGAAACGTTTTTCTTGCGTCCAGGACGAGACAAGTGCGTTAGACTTTCAGCCGTTGGTGAGTCTCGTGATTTTTTAACCCACCGCTCAACCTTTCGTTGAGTAACACAGTCTCCCTCACAATTTCTTTTGAACTAAAACCGATCTTATATAAGCTGTGAATACGGGTGATCTGGTCTGCAGTCAACTGTGGCTCAGGCCCCATATCCAACTAAGCGAAAACACTTTCCCGAAATGTTTTGGTGACGTTTTTGGGAAGCAAGCCGGGAGTGACGATAAGATGCAATATGTCCTGGTCACTGCCCATTAATGACTAATAATTGAACTGTAAGCAGACTGTAAGCAAAAACTGTAAGCAGGAAGTCAAGGCCGTGAGTGATTTCCCAGACATCTTTTTTGTTCAATCATTCCCCATAGGAAGCGCCGGGAGGGAATTAAACGAAAATGTCAAGAAGCGTGACGGATGCAAGACACCGCCAACTTCTTTGTCTTCCACTGTATTGTTCCCTCATGTGGGCTCCATTATTAGTTGGTGTAAAAAATACTCCTCCATAAGTGAGGTTAATTGTACCGCTTGGCCCTTTTCTTCTGGTGTACCACCTGCGATGTTCATGGAGGGCCAGCTAATGTGAGGCAAGTTAAAGTCCCCCAGTATTAAAAATACTGTAGATTCATTTCGAGGATATTCTAGAAGGTTGCGGAGTTTGGTTGTGATTTCTTGAAAAGCGTTAACACTAATATTAGGTGGCCTGTATATGATTGTTGTGATCAGGTTAAGGTCTTTGATAAATATTGCCAGCATTTCTGTTGTACCATTTGAGAAAGGTACAAGTACCTCTACACTGGCTGCTACCTCTTGTTTTACGTACACTGCCACTCCTCCATGGCTTCTTCCTTCTCTATCCTGTCTGATGAGTGTGTAGTTTTCTATTTGCACTTCTGCATCCAGGTGATCTTTTGTGAGGTGAGTTTCTGTGAAGGCCATAAAGAGAAAGTTTTCTGTCTCGGCTAACTCTTTAATCATTAGGACCTTTGTCTGATTGCAGATTGGATAAAGGCCCCTGATATTTCCAGTATAGAAACTGGTTAGTGTTGGAGACTGCAGCCCCCTCTCTGCCTTGTTTCCAGTCTGTCTATTCGTTCTACTAGACGGTTGATTGTGGACTGAGAGTGTTTCTCCATGTCCAGTAGTTTCTCCACCATGTGCTCTAAAAAATAACCCTGGTCCACACTTTGTTGTACGCCAATGGTGGGGTTATTTCTATTTATATGTGTGGTGGGGCCACTTGCATTGTTCCATACCTGAGGAGGGGGTCCATTTGGCCTTTGGGCATCTTGCCTGTAGTGTTCAGGGGGTGGAGCGTTTCTATGTATATGTGGTGATCTTTGCCCAATGTCTTCCCTCTGATTTCTTTGCTGGGTTGATCTGGGGTACTGGTTGTTTGGTCTTTTAGTTTATAAGTCGCTGTAACGGTTGAACCACCGAATGCCACCATTTATATAAGTCTGATATTTGTAGAGACTTATCTGGTATGAGTTAAAATGGTACTTCCAGCTTTGTACACATTTATTTAGAGTCCAGTAAGGAGCGTAGAGATTACAACCAAGTACAATGAATGTCTTGAGCACAGCCAGGGAGTGTCGGACGGGGCGAGTGAGAGGTGCGTGTTGATAGCGTCGATGTCCGAGGGCTTCTCCCCCTTCTCCTCGTGATTCTGGCTTCTTATCACTTCTTGTTGATCTTATACTTTATGCTGACAACTAGGCATTTGTCCTGTGACATACTTTGAGAATGCAAGGTGTTCATGGGTCTCACGGTGAAACAGAGGAGGAAAGATAAACGTATAATTATATATACATTACATAGATATATAATTATATGTTTATAATGTTTCTAAAAATACACTGATTCTTTTGATGTTAATTACATGCACATATCCTGTATGGAAGTTATAATACGTGTGACCCTTGTTTGATAATTAGGTGTAATTCACTAGTAATAGTTATGCAAGTTAATATATATGTTAGGAGTGATAACTGACTGACAAGTTCCTTTCATGTGTGGGTATTTGCATTCCCTACGTTTGCATTCTCTTCTATGTAGTGATGACCTACATACAAGAGGATGATAGTCACTGCATTTCCACCCCAGAGTACAGCCAAGGTTTTCATCCAGTCCATGCTTCATGAATGTAGCACAAGGTTTTGGGTGGAAGTATTTACACTTTTCTCCTTGTAGTCCATGTTTGCACATATTTTTAAGGTAAAAACTGCATATTTTTACCTTTCTATGCCCTGCTTGTTGATGAGTGTTGTCCTTAGGTGACTGTGAGTCCAGCCCTGTCTCAGCTTGTCCTGGTGGTAAGGTTAAGTCTGGTATGTCCTCCACCACCTGTTCTTATGTTCTTATGTTCTGGTGCTCCATATTACCTCCACAGATGAGTGAGGTTATATATTCTTATGTTCTTATGTTCTGGTGCTCCATATTACCTCCACAGATGAGTGAGGTTCTTCTTGTGTTTTTATGTTCTGGTGCTCCATATTCCCTCCACAGATGAGTGAGGTTATATGTTCTTCTGTTCTTATGTTCTAGTGCTCCATATTCCCTCCACAGATGAGTGAGGTTCTTCTTATGTTATGGTGCTCCATATTGCCTCCACAGATGAGTGACGTTCTTCTTGTGTTCTTATGTTCTGGTGCTCCATATTACCTCCACAGATGAGTGAGGTTATATGTTCTTATGTTCTTATGTTCTAGTGCTCCATATTCCCTCCACAGATGAGTGAGGTTATATGTTCTTATGTTCTTATGTTCTGGTGCTCCATATTACCTCCACAGATGAGTGAGGTTATATGTTCTTATGTTCTTATGTTCTGGTGCTCCATATTACCTCCACAGATGAGTGAGGTTATATGTTCTTATGTTCTTATGTTCTGGTGCTCCATATTACCTCCACAGATGAGTGAGGTTATATGTTCTTTTGTTCTTATGTTCTAGTGCTCCATATTACCTCCACAGATGAGTGAGGTTCTTCATGTGTTCTTATGTTCTGGTGCTCCATATTCCCTCCACAGATGAGTGAGGTTATCTTGAGTGAGTGGAGGGAGGAGTACTTTGCCGTCCATAAGAATGTGGTGACGCCCCTCTCCCGCAAGGAGGTAGTAGCTGAGGCGCAGGGCCGAGGCATACAAGTGACGGAGGAGACCTTCAGCGCGGTGTACAGGTGAGAGTGACCTTTGACCCCTTCACGCCCATATCTTTCCTTTGCTATACAAAATTGTCTGTTGTCGAGCTATAAAATTTCGAAAAGTAACTTAATATACCAAATTAGTTAGTGGACAGGAATACTCAACAGGTCATATCTATAAAATATTGCTTATATTCTCTAAAAAGCTTCTAATGGTACCCAAATTACAATGGAAATTACGTTCTGGATCTCAAGGGGTTAATGATTTATTGTTATGAAAGGAATGGCGGAAAGTTACTTCGTTCTATATTGTCACTAGCTGAAAGAAACAAACAAGCAAAAAGACAAGCTATTGAAGAGTTGTCAAACTTATAAACTTGTATTTTTGCTATTTGTAATTTCATAATTGTTTTTTTTTTTTTTTTTTTTTTTTTTTTTTTTTTTTTTTTTTTTTTTTTTTTTTTTTTTTTTTTTTTTTTTTTTTTTTTTTTTTTTTTTTTTTTTTTTTTTTTTTTTTTTTTTTTTTTTTTTTTTTTTTTTTTTTTTTTTTTTTTTTTTTTTTTTTTTTTTTTTTTTTTTTTTTTTTTTTTTTTTTTTTTTTTTTTTTTTTTTTTTTTTTTTTTTTTTTTCCCTGTGCCACATTCAGCCTCCGACAGGCCGCCGCTCAAGGACCGTACTCAGGGGGTTGGACATTGTGTCATGAGTTGGTAGCAGCCTGATGAACACAGATGAGTGAGTGTACAAGTTCCACCTCTCTTTTCTAGTGCCCATTCCCCACAGATGGTGAGGTACATGATTTGATTTGAGTCATCGTGCCCATACCCTGCACAGATGGAAAAGGAATGTTTTATGTTCATTCCCTCGGTCCCATAGTTCCCCCAACGCTGAGGAAATGTTCTTTGTCTTTTCAGGGCTAATACCTCCACTAGCTTGTGACGTTAATATGTTCTTGTTCAGTTCGTGCGCAGGATTACCATCTCGGACGAGAGGTTCTCAGCTCAGCTTATCTTTGCTGCCATTGCTCCATGTGAGGGGCACATCTCTAGCTAAAGGAGGTGATAGCGCCGTCAAAGGAGTGGGAAGCCTGGAGTAGGATATACCTTAGCATAAACTGGCGTTTAACATACATTGCAGAGACCTTAGTGACTGTGAAGGCTGGAGGACCTACTTTTACCTATTGATTCTTTCTTTGATTAAATTGTTTGCTCATATATATTTATGAGCGAAGTACTTATTATACCATTAGTTTGTTTAATTTGAGTCAACTGATATATTTTAAATATTGCTTTTAATACTTAAAGGTCAGGTACCAAATTACGATGGAAACTGAGTTCGGACGCAAGGTTAATAATTAATGTAGGAAAGTGCGGAAAGTATTCGTTCCCTATTCCCGAAGTCTGAAAGTAACAGGTACGCACTAACACCAACAATTACAGGAAATGCCACTTGTAATTGTAATTTTTGTAGAATTTCTATTTTACTAATAGCAATATTAAGGAAAATAATTGTTTTTCACATCAAGGGATAATGTTTGAATAAGAAAGGGGTGACCTTTAGTCCTTCCTTAAGACGTGATAGGGTCTGTCCTTTAATCTTTTTCATACAATTAACTGATGTTTGGAGATTATGGCGTACAACTTGACTTTACCTTGAACAAAATGACCTGCATGTTTATAAGAACATAAGAAAATAAGGAAGCTACAAGAGGCCGTGAGACTTACACGTGGTAGTTGCTGTTACTTCACACTAATTTACTACATTCACCTTTCATCCCCATTCATGAATTTATCTAGCCTACTTTTAGAGCTCCCTAATGTCTCCGCACTAACTACCTGTCTACTGAGTCCATTCAAATCATTTACCACCCTATACTATTTATTATTTTACTATTTATATACTCTATGTATGTATTAATGATAGTGGATTGTAAAGACCATCCTTCTCTTACCAGGAGGAAGAGAGGAACACACAAGCACACGGCTCAGAGGTGGCGATGGAACCAGAAGGGGATGACCAGATGGATGTAGACCCCATGCTTCAAATCCCTGATCTCAATTTATATCGCCTTAACGACTCTGAGGGGCACGAGTGCACGCTGCTTAAGGCTCAAAGTAACATTCAGGGTGCTTCGTCTAGCCCTGATGACACCCTGAACATCCTGATGGCCGATGTGTCGGGCTCCATGAGCAGCTCATGGCCGCATGTGATGCAGGGCTGGAATGAACACATCAAGAATATACTTTTTGGTAAGAAGTTACAGTTACAGTGCAGTTAGGTAGAGTTCCTGTCATCCCATTCTGTAGGATGAGTTACATATGTACACATGAATAAGCCTTGGTTACATATGTACACATGAATAAGCCTTGGTTACATATGTACACATGAATAAGCCTTGGTTACATATGTACACATGAATAAGCCTTGGTTACATGATGCCAGCTCTCCAAGATGCATGCGTATTTATTGGCAGCTTTTTTCGGCTGTCCACAAGATTTTCAGGCTCTGCTTTATGGCTGTATACCATTACCTATTGATAGTGTGTGTGTATGGATGAATTGGTTGTAATGTCAATTATGCAATATAGTTGTAACACACACACACACACACACACACACACACACACACACACACACACACACACACACACACACATCTACACCTAGTCCATTAAGAAACAGGCCAACTCAAAAAACTAAATGCCTATTCCCTTCTTTGCTTCAGGCACTACCAAGTTGTGTGTTTTTGAATTTGAAGTACACTTCCTTCGTGAGGATACCACTCTCGAGCAGTCAGACTTCAAAAGTGGTGGAACAAACATAACTGAAGCTCTGAGGCACCTGCGCTCTGAGGGCAGTAAGTGCCGTCAAAGGTTTCTGAACGTGTTCATCATCACAGACGGAACCCACGGGTCCGGCGCACCACTGCCAGAAACACAGATCAGCCTCATGAGTGTGCCTCCTGGCAAGACAGTGAATGTATATCTTCTGGGTATCACAACCTATTTCCCTGTCAACTACAGCATTGACATCCGTTCCTATCTGCACAATAGCAATGCCAACACTCCCTCACTCTACTGGGCCAAGGAGACAGGGGATATAGTAGAGCAGATGACGGCCATGGCACTGGACTTGTCAGGGGGCAATATGAAGATGACAGTCAACCAACAGGGTTACATTCTGCCTGGTTTAGATAGTACCTCAACAATAAGTCCTGGCGACTGGTTGTACAGCCCAAAGTCGCCTGAGGAAATAGCAGATCTGAAGTTAACTATAGGTTCTGAAACTAAGAAGATACCCCGGAATGTAATGAATGCTAGCATGTCTGTTTTACTGGACCACTTGTTTCCACAATGGAACAAAGTGCTTATCCAGCAGCACAGGAAAAGACTGCCGATACCCAAAGAAACCTTTGGCCTGATGGAGTCCTTGTTCCAGGCAAACATTATCAAGCGGAAAGAAATTCATCGACAACCCAACGATAAATCATTAACCGTGAAGGACCGGATTCATAGGAAAAATGTGCAGTTTTGAAACCAAGTTCTCCACCCGCATGAATTTGAGCCGCACGGTCATTAGTATTGAGGGAAAGTATGATAATGAGATTTAGCTTGCAAACAGCATTCTAAAGAGCACTGTTTTTAGCCAGAAGTATGAAACGAGGATCCTCAAAATGCGCGGGCACGGGCTGCACGACTTTGAGAATGACATTGCAGCATTCCGCACTATCTACGTCAAAGCCAAACCGTCCATCATGGATGGCCCTGCCGCCCATCCTCTGAATGATTGCTGCCGAATCACGGCGTCCTCGACTCTTTCAGACCTGCAGGATGAAGATTTTCCACTCTTGCTGGATGAAGGAAAGTTTGCACTGCTAAAGGACTTCACCATGACCGGGATCCCTGCCTATGCACCGGTCAGAGACGTATCGCAGATCAACGCGTGGACGCTTGCCATCCGCCACATGCTGGTGACGCCCAATGCTGTGCTCAGCCAGCGTGCCATCGAGGCCAAGGCAGGGCTGGAAGGGGCGGACAATGCTCTCGGCTTTATCGACAAGGACGTGCAGCTGATGGCCGACGATGAGAAAACCAGCTTTAATGTAATCATCCCCATCTTGCCTGCTGCTGCCTGCAAAGCCCTCAAGCCAGTGGTGCGCTCAAACTTTTATGCCATGATGACCACCTTCTGCATCCTCAAGAACCCACACATCATTGACCACTCGGCCTACCTGGCTGCCCTGGCCTGTGCCTGGGTGAAGTCTATCGCAGAACACCCTCCTGTCAGTCGTCCTTCGTACGTGAGTGAGCGATTGGCCGCCGTCGTTGCCACGGCGGAACTCTACATGAATCGGAAGCCCATTTTAAGTTACTTGAGCGTCCTGACCACAGCACCTCGGCAAACACTCATGACAGAGAGCACAGAGACTTATGAAGGACACACCCTCAAGTGTGAGTCGCTGGTCAAGCCCCTGTTCTTCCTTGGCTTGAGAAAGGATGGTGTGACAGCACGTCAGTTGCAAGAGTATCTCCAGTTGCTGTTGGCTGTGTTTGTTGGTCGCTGTGTGTCTGTCTACCTACAAGACCAAGCCTGATGAAGTAAAAGATGCAACGCCTTTCACTGACTTCTTCTGCCCTCAGCTGAATGACTCCAAGAAGAAGGAGGAATGGCTCAGGAACTCAAGCCAGGTAGGATGCATTCCTTTTTTAACATAGGTGAGGACAGTTTTGGTTTCAAATTGACACGGAGGAAAAGTCTTGTAATGTTGTACCGTATGAAGGCCAGTCTAGTTTTCTACCGTAGATAACACTATAGTCGCCAGTCACTCGCCACTGCACTAATGTCGCCAGGCACAATATATTACGAATTTTAGCATCACTACAGACTTGTATGTGCCAATGAAGATGATACACAGTAGTTTATATCATGTACATCACACTACATGTCTTCAGTGGCACATACAAGTCTGTAGTGATGCTAACATCCGTAATATTTTGTGCCTGGCGACATTAGTGCAGTGGCAAGTGACTGGCGACTATAGTGTTATCTACGGTAGGTGACTTTTCTCTTTTTGTGTCACAGGAATGCGAGTACTTCAATCTGTGGTTTTATAATATACTACCTACAAAATGTTTCTTTCATGATTTGTGGGTATTTATTTGTCCCGTTGATACACAGTTGGTGGGTAATGAGGGCGGTAAAGAAATGTGTTGCAGTCATCAGCTGCTCCATAGAGTATTATGCAAAGTCACGGATGTCTTGTAGCAACAGCAATAAAGGTTGTAGGGTCATGACAAGCAATTCCACAGTACCTAGATATTTATTCCAAATTTTTTTTTTATCTTTCCAAACTTTGCCTCAATTTCAAGTCGATACATTGGAAAGTTCTAGAGAAAAATGATGTACTACTTTCAAAGTAGATTTTTACTCAACTCAATATTTTGAAAATGAGACACATAAGGTATTTTTTTCTTATCTCATGGAAGCCTAAATTGGGGAAAAGAAGTACATGAATCCATCCACTCCAGTTAATTATATTGTAGGTACATCATCAGATTATAGCCTGGGAGTTACAGGAGCAGCAAGTAAACATGCATTTTTTTACATGATAACTGAGCGACCAAAGTGCCTCCCAGTGATGAAAAACTGTTGCCCAGTAAGGACATTGTTAAGCTACTGGGCGACGAGATATTTATTCATAAAATCCTTCTGGGATGTAATGGCTCATGTCTGTGTGTGTGCAAGATCCGGGGCCGGTATTGCCAAAGAGATCATAGTTAAGAACGTTTATCATAGCTGGACAAAATGGCCCATTTTAGTCACAACTGGCTGGCGGATATCATAAATTGTGGGGGGACTATCACAAACCGCGCGGGAGGCTAAGAGTGGGTTCACCGAGTTCTAGCGCGACTATGATAACGGCTCCGGGACTATGATAAACTTTCCAGCTGTTAACAGGGCCGAGACACAATAACAGCCTCAGTGAAGAAATATTCGCCCACATAGGGATGTGTTGAGTGAACTGAGTGATGCACAGCTGATTAGGAAATACCGAGTAGACCGTGTGAGGGCTAAGAGTGAGTTCACCGAGTTCTAGCGCGACTATGATAAACTTTCCTTCTGTCAACAGGGCCGAGACACAATAACAGCCTCAGTGAAGGAATATTCGCCCACATAGGGATGTGTTGAGTGAGCTAAGTGATGCACAGCTGATTAGGAAATACCGAGTAGACCGTGTGAGGGCATATTGTTCCTCACCAACTTTGTACAAACAGCTTTTAGATCGAAAACATCGCCATCTGGCAACTCTGTTTCGTGTTTACACAGATACTGCTCAACGGTACATCTATATGCCTTATTCTCGGGAATGAATTACTACATTACTCTGTGTCACTGCCCTGAACATGTTATAAACATAAAGGAAGAAGTATCAACCCATAAAACGTGGTCAAAGGATGAATTTACTGATTATATAACCATTTTAAAGAAACAATGACGCTATATTTAGCAGACGCCTATGATAAACAATTGTGCTAGATTCCAAACTTATGATAAATGGCGTATGATAAAAATGTATCATATCCAAGAGTTATGATAAATATTTGTCATAGCTATGATTAAGTTTTGGTAATACCGGCCCGGAAGTACATTCTTATTACAGCATACAAAATAATGATTTGTATTTACATCTATTTCTTCTATTATTGCCTATATCATCTTGTAGAACCATCTATAACCCTCTGATTGTTATGCAGTAACATTTTGTTGGTGCCACTGGGAGATTCATAAACACAGCATGGATGTCGCCCAGTAAGATTTGCTTAAGAAATGCTCTGACCTGTAATGTTATCTTGTAGACAGTCATGCGTGTGTTGATGCAGTGTAGTAATGACACTCTTCCTTCCCGCAGTCCTTGATTAGTGGCTTCAGAGCGAGCCACAAAAATTTGCTGTCGGACTTTTATGCACCTGAGAATTTGTTGAGATCCATCAAAGAGTTCTCCATGAGCAGGACGGCGGCTTTGGACGGCGGCCTCACTGACACCAAATGCCTGGCTGTCAACATGGAGAAGGTGAGAGTGTGGGCTATGTGGGGAGTTTGTTGTATGGAGGCAGTCAGATGTAAAAATTTAAGAACATATGAAAATAAGGAAGCTACAAGAGGCCGCGAGACCTACACGTGGTAGTTCCTTTTATGTTACAATATGTTGTAGCAAAGATCCGATCCATCAATCTGTTTTAATGTCTATCTATCATTGACGCCCGTCCCTAAGAATACCCCCAAAGGGATGGCCACGACAGAAGAGTCTCTGTTCTTGAAACTCCATTGTTTAACTTGCAACAAAGTGACATTAAAGTCACTGGTGGATCCTGACCGGGGCCATGGCCCTCCCCAAAAAGAAAAATCCTGTAGTTTGGCCCCTCCCAAAATGTGGATTATGTCATGTACTGCTCGTTTCCATAGGATTGTTTATCTATGAATCATTTTCATGCAAACACGGTACAAAAGATCAATATTTGGGATGCTGATGTACTCTATCGTTATTTTAGCCAATTATTTATTACTATTTGTGTTAATTTGTGCTATTTAAGACAAATATGGGCCTCGGTGGTGTAGTGGTTAGCACGCCTAGCTACGAATCCCCGGGCCCGAGTTTGAATCCCGGTTAGGGCAGTCGGCGTGCAGCCGAACCAGCTGTTCATACGTCCTTTCGGGACGCATGATGTTCCATTACTATGTGGCATGGTGGGCTGCAGGCACTGTTAAACTAAGTTCATGGTCACCACTACACAGTTCTCCCGTAGCCAGCCAGCATGCCGAGATTGCTTGTTGGTGCACTTTATAAAAACTTCTGTTTCTCTTTGGATAACCTTGTATTTTTTTTGCCCAGATTGAAAACCTTTGATATGTTTATTTCATTGAAAATGCAGTTTGTGGTGGGAATTTCATGAATGTGAGAATGGTGTACACCTGTTTTTATGCTGTGAAGAAGTAGAACGTTTGCTCTCTCATGAACATTTGAACTCCTATTACATTTTGCTTTTCAGGTTAAGCGCCTAAGAAATTTAGGAAGCTGTGGAGACGTCAGGTTTTACACTTTCCGTGCCTGGGCCCAGGAAATGGGTATTCCTGAAGAGCAAATCAATGCTGCGTATGATCCTCCAAAGGTAGCAGGGATACAGAGGATAAGAATTGAAAATAAAAAAAAAGTTATTACCAAATGGATCTTTATTCATGATTATGAAGCAAATTTCACCATGCTTTACACGCAACAATACTTTGGCAGGTGTTGGTGTGCGTGTGTGAGGCTCTGCTCCACCGTAGCTCACGGGAGCGGCTGTCCAAGGAACCAGCAAGCCACGCACAGTGTCTGGAGCTAATCAAGACTCAGGTGACCAAGGAGAATAAAAAGTCATACCAACAAATTTATAAGAAGGTGAGTCTCTCACCTTCTGACCCTTCATCCCCCTTGGCATCTGGAAGGTGGGAGATGCGCCGGACATAGCTGAGTCTCCAGGCCGAGTTTTTAGCAACTCTCCTGACATGACTGGTGAAGGTCAGTCCCGCGTCAAACTCCACCCCAAGGATGGAGATGGATCTTTGAAGGGGGAGTGATCTGCCCTCAAGCCGTATGTCCGGTGCAGGCAGGTTGGTGATGTCTTGTCTGCGGGAGATAAGCAGAGCCTGGGTTTTGTCAGGGGCCAGGCTGACCTGCCATCGACTACTCCAGGTGACGATGTTGTCCAATGCCAGGTTGATGCGGCACACCGTGTCCTGCCAGTCCCGTCTGTCGCAGGGGAAGGCAAGGGTACAGTCATCAGCGTAGGCCTGGGCCTCAGGAATGAGCTGGAATGTCATTGCAATAGACATTCCACAGAAGAGGCCCGAGTACGCTGCCCTGCCGGACGCTGGCGTGAATGGGTTGCTGGCTGGAAGTGTGGCCGTTGATCACCACTCGTAAGGTCCTGTCTTGGAGGTAGTCCTGGATGAGCTGCAGTAGGGCGCCGCGCACTCCCAGGCTCTTAGCTTGGCAGCGAGCCCTCGGTGCCACACCCTGTCAAAGGCTCCGGCGATGTCCAAAGCCACGACAAAGGTGTCCATTCCTCTATCCAGCGAGTGGTTCCAGGAAGCAGACTGAAGGAGGAGCAGGTCTGCAGCTGACCTTCCCTGCCTGAAACCAAATTGCTTGGAGTTGAGGAGATGGTGGGCGTCCAAGAAGGTGTTGATCTTGGCGGTGATGAGGGACTCCAGGATTTTCCTAACAGTGGTGAGAAGGGAAATTGGGCGGTAGTTCTTTGGGTCCCGTTTGCTGTTTTTTTTGTGGATGGCCACCACTCTTGCCTCTTTCCATTGCATGGGCCACGTGCACGAGGAAAGGATGTTGTTGAAGATGATGGTGAGTGGTGGAGCGAGTTGGCAGCACATCCCTTTAGTAGGTGAAGGCTGATGTTGTCTGGCCCTAGCGCCTTCTTGGGATCTATTTGCCGCAGCTGATGTTCTACTTCCTTATTGTTAAATGCGAGACTCTCCAGAGAGGCCCTGGTGAGGGATGATATCTCTCTCTCTCTCTCTCTTCTCTCTTCTTCTCTCTCTTCTTCACTCTCTCTCTCTCTCTCTCTTCTCTCTCCTCTCTCTCTCTCTCTCTCTCTCTCTCTCTCTCTCTCTCTCTCTCTCTCTCTCTCTCTCTCTTCTCTCTCTCTCTCTCTCTCTCTCTCTCTCTCTCTCTCACAGGAAGATTGTCCAAGAGTTACAGATTCCCAGTCATCTTTGTTGTTATTTTGCTCATGACTCTCCCTTTCCGTTGAGCCCTAGGCAGACAGGCATGTGTGGCTGTGAATAGACTTGTATCTCATTTCATAGGGAGAACTATTTAATCAAGCAGGAACAGGAACTACCACGTGTAGGTCTCATGGCCTCTTATAGCTTCCTTATTTTCTTATGTTCTAAGCACTGCCACATCGGGGTATAAGAACATAAGAAAATAAGGAATGTATGGTGGTAGTTCCTGGGGGTTTGCATTTTCTGCCATGCCATTCCCTATGTGGTGTGGTGTAAAGAAAACTGTTCTGTGTTTCTCCCAGTGTAGGTGTCTGGGCGTCTTGTAGCTTCCTTATTTTCTTATGTTCTTCTTATGTTCTGGTGCTCCATATTACCTCCACAGATGAGTGATGTTCTTATGTTCTTATGTTATGTTCTGGTGCTCCATATTACCTCCACAGGTGAGTGAGGTTATAATTATGTTCTTCTTATATTCTTATGTTCTGGTGCTCCATATTACCTCCACAGATGAGTGAGGTTATATGTTCTTATGTTCTTATGTTCTGGTGCTCCATATTACCTCCACAGATGAGTGAGGTTATATATTCTTCTTGTGTTCTTATGTTCTAGTGCTCCATATTACCTCCACAGATGAGTGAGGTTCTTCATGTGTTCTTATGTTATGGTGCTCCATACTCCCTCCACAGATGAGTGAGGTTATCTTGAGTGAGTGGAGGGAGGAGTACTTTGCCGTCCATAAGAATGTGGTGACGCCCCTCTCCCGCAAGGAGGTAGTAGCTGAGGCGCAGGGCCGAGGCATACAAGTGACGGAGGAGACCTTCAGCGCGGTGTACAGGTGAGAGTGACCTTTGACCCCTTCACGCCCATATCTTTCCTTTGCTATACAAAATTGTCTGTTGTCGAGCTATAAAATTTCGAAAAGTAACTTAATATACCAAATTAGTTAGTGGACAGGAATACTCAACAGGTCATATCTATAAAATATTGCTTATATTCTCTAAAAAGCTTCTAATGGTACCCAAATTACAATGGAAATTACGTTCTGGATCTCAAGGGGTTAATGATTTATTGTTATGAAAGGAATGGCGGAAAGTTACTACGTTCTATATTGTCACTAGCTGAAAGAAACAAACAAGCAAAAAGACAAGCTATTGAAGAGTTGTCAAACTTATAAACTTGTATTTTTGCTATTTGTAATTTCATAATTGACTAATAGCAATATTAAGGAAAATATTTGTTTTTCACATCAAGGGATAATGTTTGAATAAGAAAGGGGTGACCTTTAGTCCTTCCTTAAGACCTGATAGGGTCTGTCCTTTAATCTTTTTCATACAATTAATTAACTTTCTCCCAAACAAGGAAGGTGACATAACAAAGTGCAGACTGTTCATAAATATTTGAAATAGTTTACAGACATCAGCAATTTTACAAACTCAAATTTTACACAACCTTCCATTACAATAAAACTTTAAAATATTACTCAACAAAAAAAGCAAAATCCCTGGAATATTTTTGGTCACATATACCCTCATTAAATTTTGCTATTTCTATTATTTTCATAAGTTTTGCACATTTTTTGTGTATAATTTTCACCATACGTACTTGCATTTGCTGCTTTGTAACCTCAAAAGAATTCAAGAAATGATGAGCCTACAAAGTGGTGTGCGTTGCCATGGATCGTACAGAACATGCTGCCCAACACACCACCGCGCACATGACTCACCAACTATTTCATCATATCAGAAAATTAAAACTAAAAATAATTGTAGGAACATAACATCTGTAATACGAGAAAAATTTTCGTATCAAATGTTTAGCGAAGGTTTTGTCATCTATCTATAATAATATAAGCGAAAGTGTGTCTGTCTGTCTGTCTGTGTGTGTGTGTGTGTTGTGTGTGGTATAGGTTCCGCCCCCCGTGGCGCAATCACCTCATATGGCACATTTTTGGAACCGGGTTGACCAGGGGAAGGTCATAAGCCCACTTATGAGATGATTCGATCACACTTTTTTTTTTTTTTTTTTAGCAGCCTATTAGCGATAATTGTGAAAAAAAAGTGGGTTGCGAGAATTGAGGAAACCTTGATGTAGGGTGATGGGTAATGGGTGAGTGAATGGGTGGGGTGATGGGTAATGGGTATGGGGTGATGGGTGAGTGAATGGGTGGGGGGTGATGGGTTGGGGGTGATGGGTGATGGGTGAGGGAAAAGGTGGGGGGTGATGGGTAATGGGTGAGTGAATGGGTGTGTGGTGATGGGTAATGGGTGAGTGAATGGGTGGGGGGTGATGGGTAATGGGTGAGTGAATGGGTGGGGGGTGATGGGTAATGGGTGAGTGAATGGGTGGGAGGAATACATACATTTCTACATCCATGATTTCAGGAAAGTTAGAAGGGGCTATCTGGAGAGTCCGTGTTTGGTGGGCCGAAGGCCCACCAAGCACAGGTGGTGGGCCGAAGGCCCACCACTAATAGCCCTCCGCAGGAGCTAGTTGGTGGTTGGTGGATAACCACCTAGTTGGTGGCTAGTTGGTGGATTATTGGTGGTGGGCCGAAGGCCCACCACCAATAGCCCTCCGCAGGAGCTAGCCAAAAAGTCCGCCCGGAGGGCGGCTTTGCGGCTAGTAATAATATAAGCGAAAGTGTGTCTGTCTGTCTGTCTGTCTGTCTGTCTGTGTGTGTGTGTGGTATAGGTTCCGCCCCCCGTGGCGCAAACACCTCATATGGCACATTTTTGGAATCAGGTTGACAAGGGGAAGGTCATAAGCCCACTTATGAGATGATCCGATCACTTTTTTTTTTTTTTTTTTTAGCAGCCTATTAGCGAGAATTGTGAAAACAAAAGTGGGTTGCGAGAATTGAGGAAGCCTTGATGTAGGGTGATGGGTAATGGGGGAGTGAATGGGTGGGGTGATGGGTAATGGGTGTGTGGTGATGGGTGAGTGAATGGGTGGGGGGTGATGGGTTGGGGGTGATGGGTGATGGGTGAGGGAATAGGTGGGGGGTGATGGGTAATGGGTGAGTGAATGGGTGTATGGTGATGGGTAATGGGTGAGTGAATGGGTGGGGAGTGATGGGTAATGGGTGAGTGAATGGGGGGGGGGTGATGGGTAATGGGTGAGTGAATGGGTGGGTTGTGATGGGTAATGGGTGAGTGAATGGGTGGGGGGAATACATACATTTCTACATCCATGATTTCAGGAAAGTTAGAAGGGGCTATCTGGAGAGTCCATGTTTGGTGGGCCGAAGGCCCACCAAACACAGGTGGTGGGCCGAAGGCCCACCAATAGCCCTCCGCAGGAGCTAGCCAAAAAGTCCGCCCGGAGGGCGGCTTTGCGGCTAGTACTATTATAATTTGGAGCGAGGCATCTGATTTCCTTTACTTTAAGTTGGAGTGACGCATTCTGCATTTTCTCAGGAGCCACCCGACATGTTTGGGAAATGCTCAATTGCATATTAATGAAGAATTTCTCATAACAAATTTTTCACTTCTCTATTAATAAAGAATTGTCATAACGAGAAGGTGAATGGTGGAGAGGTGTGTGCTTCTCTTCTCACATGTCTTAAGGTTTATTTATTGTATACCAACTTTGCACCATTGCTTCACTTTTTGTTCCAGAAGGTACAACGCGGAGTACAAGATGGTTCGCAACGCCTGCCAGATCCTTGCCTGTCCCTTCTACCTGGGGGGAGATGCTGAGAAGTGCCATAGAGGTAAGGCGAAAAGAGCGCCTTACCCGTCTTCAGGCGCTTTTGTAACGGCCCGGCTAAGGCACCGACTAAAGCCCATGTACAGTCGAAAGTTCAGGCGCTTTTGCACTGCCTTACACCTCCAAAGCCTATGGCGTGGGCGTGGTCCGAGAATCCTACTAGCCAATCACGTTGCCTATCTGAGCGCTGCTTAGGCAGCTTCGACCAATCACAAGGCTTGAACACGTCTCTGCTGAAGCAAGGAATGTTGTCCCTCCCTCCCTAACCAAGCACTTATGGCAAGGACACACCGCTCTCCCCCGCCAAAAGCTGTTTCATCACAAGTTTGACGTTCAACGCAGGTTTTGACCACTTATATATTTTTGCATTAGGACGTGCCATACACCATGATAATCGTTAAGGTGTGCCGATTCCGGGACAGTGAGTGAAAATTTAATGCAAGCAACATTCCAGGAATAAGGAGAAGATGAATAAAAAAAGGTGAAAAAAAAGTTTATACACGATTTCATTTTGCTCTCATTATCTTATTATAGGTATAGTTTACTGCAAGTTTTATGCATTCATGATATGCACTAATGTCTCGTGAAGATGATGGTATGTTCAGCTGTCCTAAATATCATCTGGTAGTATGATAATACCGTGTAATAGTACAACATTTTAGTGCGGGCGGAGCACCTTTCGCCCGCCGCCCGCCGCCCGCCCCTAACCAACACACAACACAACATTTCTTATCACCAGCATATAACACCCTATAATGCCGCATTTAGTCTTGCACGATCAATTCATACACACCTTGCAACACTAGTAATACGTAAACACCAATTGTTACGTTGTAGGAACTGAAACAAGGCTGTATTTGCTTTATAAACAGAAGATGAATGTCTGTCAAAGGCCCACAGCAGCTCACTAAGTCAGGGTCTGACCATGCCTTAGTTTTCAGCGCCTTTAGCGGTGCCACTAAGGCAGCAATCTCGACTGAGCATTGCGGTGGGAGGGCGTTTCGCCTTACCACAGGCGCCCTAGTGGATAGGGCGCCCTAGCTCACTCTCAGCATCTGGCCCCGGGTCCCCAACAGGAGGTTCAACCAGCACCTTGCCGTGGAGCGTATGGCAGGACGATTCCCACAGGCATTGCATCTGGTACAGTACACTCATTTGTCTCTCACTAATCACACTAATCACTGAGATATTCACGATGACACATCTACAGGTTGATAGCTCACACTTATACTAATATCCATCACACACTCAAGGGTTTAAAGTAATCGTCCAGACCATTTCATCATTCCTGATTTAATGCAATCAAATCATAGCCATTAACGAGTATATCAACAATACGTCATCACTTTTTGTATCCAGTCGGCCGTTTTTAAATAATCCGCAATCAAAATCTGCAAATTCCCCGAGTTTTCAAAACGCTCTCAAGGTTTGCAGACGCTCAGGCTCAGGCTCGGTGACGCAGCATCAGGGAGGCTCATCTTCCCGCGCTGATCAGAAAGGCACGTAAACACAGAGATAAATATAGTACTTGAAGATATTTGGGTGTTTCTGATAGATTTTTTTTGCTATATGCCACATGCATGCATCCTTTATGGGTGCAGCAAGACAGCTGTGCCTTTCGAGAAAAGTTTGCACACGGAAAGGAGTGGCGTGTGTAGGGTGATACACGCCTATAGTGTGTTGGGGCGAGCAGTTGTGTTGAGAAACGGTGTGTAGTGAGAGTACACAGCGGTTACACTGCCAAGTGTAGGACCTCCAACACCATACCAGACCAGGTGGCCCTATTAGACAGGGACGCCAGGACTGGCAGCAGCGGTGGACCACCACGACTGTGAGGCTTTGCCTCTTAACAAGACCAAGTAAGCCTTCACCTCACCTTGTGGTGAGAGACCCTGTGGTGGTGTGGCTGTCACACTTTCTGCCTTCCCGCCCGCATATTTTCCAACTCTATGCTGTAGTTAATGCTAGTATGTGGTTTCCGAGTAATGACGTTTGACTGTAGCTCCAAAACTAACCATAGGATTTTCTCGAAAGTACCCTCATTGTGATTCCCACACACACATGGTTTAACCTTATTTACCAATCCATGTTTTGGAGAAGTGCCAGGTCCTGCTGCTGAACCTCAGGCTCTGCTAACACCTGTTCATCCACCTCGTACTCGGGCTCAAACATATAGGATCCCATGACAATCTGAGGTTCATTTTCCTCATAGTATACGCGACCAGCGTCATTTCTTTCGGTGTCAGATTGAGCATCGTACTCTAGATCTGTCACAGCGACAGATTCACTGTCTGACACCGAAGTACAATCGCTCATCATAACATTTGCCGACAGGTGTTAGGCAGAGTGTCTGCGGGCGTCCCCGTTCTGACGTCATCAATAACAGTCGTAGCCCTGTTGGAGGGAAGATTTTTTTTTTCGCGCGCTTTTTACAAAAGTCTTGTTTTTACGGAAATAAGGCCTGTAAATCAATTATTTTTGGTGGATTAGGTGTTTTGAATGTTCATTCAACATAATTCGGCAAAAAAAAATTGGGTCTGGACAATTACTTTAAGTTGGAGCCTCAGACAGAGACACACTAACCTTGGAATGTCCTTACTGAGCACCAAAGCAAGTGTGTGTTGACAGGAACTACCACGTTTAGGTTTCAGAGCCTCTTGTAGCTTAAATATATTCTTATGTTCTTATGTTCTCTACTGTATCTCTCTCTGGCGTAGGCTTAACCCCTTCAAGCCCAGATCTTTCCATTGCAATATCTCTCTATAACACTAGTACATAACCACCCATCACACCTGTACACCACCCATAACACCTTTACATCACCATACACAACACCTGCACCGCCCCCATAAAACCTGTACATATTCCATAACACCTTGAGAATGCTCAGTGGAATACAATACATTATGTTTATGGGAGGCTCCATCGAACAGTATGATCACAGTTATTCCTAGGCACAGGCCAGGGCAGCCAGGTGGGCCGAGTGGTCAATGATGTGTGGGTTCTTGAGGATGCAGAAGGTGGTCATCATGGCATAAAAGTTTGAGCGCACCACTGGCTTGAGGGCTTTGCAGGCAGCAGCAGGCAAGATGGGGATGATTACATTAAAGCTGGTTTTCTCATCGTCGGCCATCAGCTGCACGTCCTCGTCGATAAAGCCGAGAACATTGTCCGCCCCTTCCAGCCCTGCCTTGGCCTCGATGGCACGCTGGCTGAGCACAGCATTGGGCGTCACCAGCATGTGGCGGATGGCAAGCGTCCACGCGTTGATCTGCGATACGTCTCTGACCGGTGCATAGGCAGGGATCCCGGTCATGGTGAAGTCCTTCAGCAGTGCAAACTTTCCTTCATCCAGCAAGAGTGGAAAGTCTTCATCCTGCAGGTCTGAAAGAGTCGAGGACGCCGTGATTCGGCAGCAATCATCCAGAGGAGGGGGCGGCAGGGCCATGATGGACGGTTTGGCTTTGACGTAGATGGTGCGGAATGCTGCAATGTCATTCTCAAAGTCGTCCAGCCCGTGCCTGCGCATTTTGAGGATCCTCGTTTCCAGAGCTGGGCACTTCCGTACCTCTGTCCGTACCTCCGTACCTCCGTACCTACGGACTTCCAAACTAGGTCCGGAAGTCCGGAGGTACGGAAAGTTTTTCAAAGGTACGGAAGTAACAGGTACGGACCTGCGAAATTTTGGGTCCGTACTTCCGTACCTGATATTTTCTATGATGAAAAAAAAAAAAACGAAGACGAAAAAACAGTCCACAGAATAACTTCTGCACAGAATAACTTCTGCACAGAATAACTTCTGCACAGAATAACTTCTGCACAGAATAACTTCTGCACAGAATAACTTCTGAATCATTCAGCAATATTTTATATTTAATAGATTATCTTTTTTGCGTCAACAATAGAACGGTTTGAAATATTTAGTTACTTGTTTGTAATTATTTTTCAACTTTTTACAAAGGTGGAACTCCTACTACGATGCCGTCCAGAGCCTGATGGACGTCCTCTCCAACCCGGACAAGATGAGGGCCTTGAATGAGATCCTCAGCAAGGGAGGGGTGGCGACGTTTGACGAAAGGGATAAACACGTGAGTGAAATTAATTAAAGTTCTAATTGACAATTGTATACTTTTCTATAATGTATATTACTTATAAAGGTTAACTAAATGATGTGCAACTTTTTAGATTTAATTTTAAATAAATAAAATAATTTTAAACTTTTTTTGTAGATCCTCTCTGAGTACCTGAAGGTCATGCAGCCTGTAGCAGAGTGCCTGGACAGCCTCCAGTCCGAGGCCAACGCCTACATGGGCACCTTCATGCCCAACTTGCAGTTGATGCGGGTGCAGCTGGAGACGCTGAAGGTTGACAGGCAAGTAAATTTTTATATTAGATAGCTACAGCACTTGTAACACTTTATAAAGCTACCTAGTATAATTGTTTTAAAATATTTTTTTTTTTTTTTTTTTTTACAGGAACCTTCATTATGCCCAGGCTTTGGTGACTGCACTGCTGGGGAAAGAGGGGAGTGGCAAAGGCTTTTACGGCAGGTTTGCCGACCAGCTTAAGGATGCCGACTTCCTGATGGTCACTTCCCTCCACCCCCACTACACCATATCCCTGGTGCGGCACTTCAGCCCCGACCAGGCCGCCGACATCAAGGACCGTATCGTCAGGGAGGTTAAGGACATTGTGGGCACAAAGGAGGAGGAGCAGCCTGAGGAAAGGAAGGAGAGGATGGACAAGTTCCACCTCCTGCTCTCCAGTACCCCAGTCCCTGAGGTGAGGCGACAGGAAGAGGTGGAGGAGACCATCGTCAAGACCCTGGAGGACTGGAAAAGGAAGATGGTGGACATCCCCCTCAGTCCCAACCTGTTCCCCACCCGCTACAGAAATGCCTGGCTGGACCTTTTCAAGAGGTACAACACCCCTCTCCCCAGCTCTGCTGCCGTGGAAAGGCTGTTCAGCTCCGCGGGAGACATCTTGCGGCCGAAGAGGTCCAGCCTCAGAAACATAAACTTTGAGCAGCTGGTGTTTGTGAGGGGCAACATGCACCTCCTAGGCTACAAGGAGGTGTAGCAGCAGTACAAGGAGGAGAAGGAAGTGGAGTAGGAGTTATACACTCTAGAATAAACTTGTGATTTAAACTAATTAGTCATTTCACTCATTTGTGAACTGTGAAGACTGGAGACAAATTTTATTTTAATTGATTTGATGATTATTTGATGGTAAATATATATTGCTATATATATTTATGAAGCTCTGATGTATTATAGCCTTGTATTTTGTTTTATTTTTGAGGTACTGACTATATTTTTTCAGGCGCGTTTTAATAGTTATAGGGTACAGGTACGGAGGTACGGAGGTACGGAGGTACGGGTACGGACAGAACAAAGTAAAATAAGGTACGGAAGTACAGGTACGGACGACCCGCGTCCCGAAGTACGGAAGTACAGGTACGGACTACCCCAAATCCAGGAACATGCCCAGCTCTGCTCGTTTCATACTTCTGGCGGTGCTCTTTAGTGAAACAGTGCTCTTTAGAATGCTGTTTGCAAGCTCAATCTCATTATCATACTTTCCCTCAATACTAATGACCGTGCGGCTCAAATTCATGAGGGTGGAGAACTTGGTTTCAAAACTCTGCACATTTTTCCTATGAATCCGGTCCTTCACGGTTAATGATTTATCGTCGGGTTGTCGATGAATTTCTTTCCGCTTGTTAATGTTTGCCTGGAACAAGGACTCCATCAGGCCAAAGGTTTCTTTGGGTATCGGCAGTCTTTTCCTGTGCTGCTGGATAAGCACATTGTTCCATTGTGGAAACAAGTGGTCCAGTAAAACAGACATGCTAGCATTCATTACATTCCGGGGTATCTTCTTAGTTTCAGAACCTATAGTTAACTTCAGATCTGCTATTTCCTCAGGAGACTTTGGGCTGTACAAACAGTCGCCAGGACTTATTGTTGAGGTACTATCTAAACCAGGCAGAATGTAACCCTGTTGGTTGACTGTCATCTTCATATTGCCCCCTGACAAGTCCAGTGCCATGGCCGTCATCTGCTCTACTATATCCCCCTGTCTCCTTGGCCCAGTAGAGTGAGGGAGTGTTGGCAATTGCTATTGTGCAGATAGGAACGGATGTCAATGCTGTAGTTGACAGGGAAATAGGTTGTGATACCCAGAAGATATACATTCACTGTCTTGCCAGGAGGCACACTCATGAGGCTGATCTGTGTTTCTGGCAGTGGTTCACCGGACCTGTGGGTTCCGTTTGTGATGATGAACGCGTTCAGAAACCTTTGACGGCACTTACTGCCCTCAGAGCGCAGGTGCCTCAGAGCTTCAGTTATGTTTGTTCCACCACTTTTGAAGTCTGACTGCTCGAGAGTGGTATCCTCACTAGGGTGCATCAACTTTATATATGAAAAAAACTCTTCTCTTTTTTTAGTTGTCTATGTTTCAGTTTTGTTCCATTATAGCTAAGAACCACTCTGATGAAATATTTATAAAATTGAAGTAGATTTAGAGGTCCCTCGAAGCCCATGTACATTTAATAGGTTCATCGGCCAGAATTAGCCTCAAAATGGCCATAATTTGTTCAATTCTGCACTGGTTACGTAATATATAAACATTAAAAGTCAAAGATACTCGTTCAAAATGAATAAATATAATTACTTACAACATTTTTAGACATACACAAATATATTACAATAATTAAACATGGCTTTCTTGCCAAGTTATTATTAATTATTCAGACGGGAAGAATTCAAATGTTCCTGTTTAGGATTACTTGTACTAAATGTACACTCCTAAATTAATTTACAATATTAAAGGAAGTGTAATATGTCAAAATGTTTGAGATGAAGCAAAACTATTATATATTAAAACATAGCTTTCATGTGATCTGTTCTATTCATTATGTCTAATGGGAATAAAATGATAAGATTTTAAGGATTACACATACTGAAAATTACATTATGCATTAATGTTTATGTTTTGTCACTGAATTGTCACAAATATTGTCCCTCATACTGTCTATATCTAATAAAA
>JACEEZ010014259.1:62500-142500 GCA_016584305.1 Chionoecetes opilio | reverse complement strand
TTTGGTGGGTTAAGTGTTTTGAATGTGCATTCAACATAATTAGGCAAAAAAAAAATGGGTCTGGACGATTACTTTAAGAGACGAAATATAACCTTTTGTGCCAAATTTCTTCCTTTACGCCTGTATACCCGTTGCCTACAAAAGTTGTTACAAGAAGAAGCAGAAGAAGAATTCGTGGAAACATTTTACAAGCCTATATGACACCTGATTTCGGCTGAAATAGGTGTCCAAGCGAGCGAAGCGAGCTTGAGACACCTATAAGCTGAGATTTTCCCTTAGAGAAACTCTAACACGTAGAGAAAATTAAAGCTAGCTCACTTCCAATGTAATTTTTAGATAGGGAGTGGTTTAACACGTAGAGAAAATTAGAGTTAGCTCACTTCCATATAGACTTATTTAATGGGAAATAAGGCGAGATTTACCCTTAAATATCTTATTTATGTGACAATTATTAGTGACAATAGGAGTATTGCTATTGATAAATATAGGGTGGACGATAATACATTGCCGCCATATTAGCCTTTCAGCGTAATATTCTCCCTGAAATATATGACATCATAGTTTAATGCCGGTAAATGGAATATTTTGACGTGTTTTCGCTAAGTGTCTCCCGCTGAATACTACAGAGACGTACCGAGGGTATACCTTGATGCGCTGATCCTAGGTTCGAGTCCCGCTTCCCAGAGATTAGCTTCTATGGATCACTGTGGCCCGCGCCGTACCCGTGGCCGCGGCGGTACGGGGCTGACGCCGTTATAGTGGACGAGAACTGCGCGTTCGCTCTTTAGGTCAGACACACACACTGGGGGGCTAACAACTCACTCTTAACCTCTCTCGCTTTACCACATACACCACACCTGTCACTACAACCTGTACGGCCTCGCAACACACCTGTCGGCTGTGTATCACCGTAAATAAATGACTTGGAAGTTTCGACGGTGTCGTCGAAAACGTATTCCGTCGAACCTTCCTGTTACCCATCCTAACACCCACCCACAAACCCACACACACTATCACAACCCTACACACATCCTGACACATACACACACCCTAAAATACAGCCCCACACACACCCTTTATCCTAACACACGGATACAGTTGATTCGGGCCGCCAGTTGAATCAGGCCGCCTATATTAAATGCATACCAAGCATGCATTTATGCATAACCTTATAGGTTTTAATGAAACCTAACCTAACCTTAACCACAAAGTATACCTAAGCTAACCTAACCTTAACCACAAAGTATACCTAACCTAACCTAACCTAACCTAACCTTAACCACAAAGTATACCTAACCTAACCTAACCTTAACCACAAAGTATACCTAACCTAACCTAACCTAACCTTAACCACAACCCAGCAAACACAAAGACGGAGGGCCTCCGGAGGCCCTCCGTATGTCTTACCGGCGGCCCGACGGAAGTGTACGACGTAGGGCGCTGGGAATTTGCTCAGAGGCTCACCGGCGGGCCGCTCCCAGCGGCCCGCCGTAGGGCATATGACCATTTGCCGCTGTTATATTAACTGGTTGAGGAATATTTACGGTTACACTTTCTAAGCATATTGCAGATATAGTAATGTTTTTAGGTGTTGCACAGACCATTAGCCGCTAAAGACTAATGGGCCCGTACCGAGAGTCATGATGAAGGGCGAGCGACAACCTTCGTTGACGGAGGAAGGGTACCATAAAAGGGATATTTTTCGGAACGAAGAGCAGCGACGACGGTCGTCAAAGACACGAAGGTGACCGTGTCTTTGTGCTGACCTACATCGCTGCTCTTTGTTCCAAAAAATATCCCTTTTATGGTACCCTTCCTGTCAACGAAGGTCGTCGCTCAACCTTCATCATGACTCTCGGTACGGGCCATGGACTGTTCAACACCCATAAAACATTACTAAATATGCAATATGCTCTAAGTACAAGCCAAAATATTTTTGTAGTTATCCAGTAATATGATGAAGAGAACCACAAATCACTTTAGACTTCGTTTATTTTTTATTAACACAAAAAAAATCCGCATTGGATTTACATGGTGGAACAGCCATGAAGAACGAGATGAATGAAGGTTGAAGATTTGTAATCGAGATCCATTTCAACATTTAAATCATTTGCAGGCCATACAAAACATACACAATTATGAACTATAAAATTAACCAGATATTTTTGGTCAACCTTTTCAAACACTCGAATTAGCAGGCTTTACTTCCTATTTTACTTCCTGTACAGTCACTCCACCTAAATCGCGAACACACAGGCCTCGGATCCTCTCCTTCCATTTCCTTTTCGTATTTTCCAATAAATTATCGTTCATATTCTCAAAGTCTGTACAATGCATTCCTCCTCCTTCCCTGGGATGTTGTTAATCCCACGGGGGCCATCTCTCCCTCCCTCGCCATCTCCTCTCTTCTCTCTTCTTCTCTCCTCTCTCTCTCTCTCTCTCTCTCTCCTCCTCTCTCTCTCTCTCTCTTCTCTCTCTCTCTCTCTCTCTCTCTCTCTCTTCTCTCTCCTCTTCTCTCTCTCCTTCTCTCTCTCCTCTTTCACTCTCTTTTTCTTCCTCCTCTCTTAATTTCATACCCTTCTCTCTTCTCTCTCTCTCTCTCTCTCTCTCTCCATTCCTCTTAATTTCATACCCTTTCTCCCTTTCTCTCTCTCTCTCTCTCTTCTCTCCTCTCTCTTCCTCTCTCCTTCCTCTTCTACTCTCTCGTCCTTCTCTCCTCCTCCTTCCTCTCTCTTTGTCTCCTCCTCTCTTCACCTCCTCTGTCTCTTCTTCCCTCCTCTTCCTCTAACATTTCACTGTAACCCTTCTGTCTCCTTCTCCCTCCCTCCTTATCTTTCTTTTGTCTCCTCTCTCCTCTTCCTCTCCTCTCTCTCCTTCCCTACCTCTCTCTTCTCTCAACATCTTCCTCCTACCTGTGGCCTTCTGTCCTCTCCCTCCTCCTTCATCTTTTCTTCTATTCTCTTCTCTCCTCTCTCTCTCATCCTTCTCCTCCTTCCTCTCTCTCCCTCTCCCTCCTCCCTCTCTCTCTCTCTCTCAACTACTTTCATTCACATACTCTTACACTACTCTTCTTCTGGCTCATCTTTCTTCCAACACCTCCACCATGAGGTTACAATATTACAATTCATATTTCTTCACATTTTTTGCTCATCTCCTCTTCTCTCCCCCGCTTTTCTATCCTCTCCCTTTCTCTCCTCTATTTCTTCTCTCCCTCCCCGCCTCCTCTCAACCCATGCAAGATGGGAATATTACAGAGGATCTCTCCTCTCCTGCTCCAGAATTCACGATATTACCAAAAACATTTTCAATTGGATTGAGATCACAAGCCAAGCCATTTCCACACATGCTTAATAATGGGCCCGGGGCCCTGATACTCCCTTAGTTTTATGGGTTAAAATGGATCAAAAACCTTCCCCTTAGGCACAAAAGGATAAAGTTTTAGCCCCTCAGACGTCACCTTATTAAAATGCTTTAGGGGTTTGGGTTTGGCGGGAGTTAAACCCATAATTACCAATTAGCCCCCCCTTTTCTCTCTCTCTCCTCTCTCCCCCCCCCCCCTCTTCTCTCTCTCTCTCTCCTTTTCCTCTCTCTCCTCTCTCTCTCTCTCTCTCTCTGACACACCACAATGGGAATTAACATACTAATGAAAAAATTAAAAATTTTATAATATTTCCAAAAAATATTATTGGCTCTTCACACATCTAACGCACCGCGCGCGCACCCCCCCCCGATATGTATAAAGGGGGGAAGGGTTCCATCTTTGCTCCTTGCGCAAAATTTCCCCTCCCCCAAACTTCCTCTCCCCCCTCCCCCAGGTCTAGATGCTTTTTGCCACAAAATTCCCTTATTAAAAACCTTAGCCCCACTTTGTACAGGGGTGGCAAGTCCAGGGCCAATAGCAGGGGAGAGGGGAAACCTCCAAAAATGCTTCTCATCTGGTGCATAGGCTCAAAATATGATTGGTAATAGTTTGGGGGGAAAAAGAGTTAAAAACGACCTGGGAAAATTCAAAGCCCGCTTCTTGGTCTTTTTTTGTTTTCCTTTGCGGGTCTTCTTTGACGTTTTTTCCGAGGTCGTTCTAACTTTTTTTTCCCCCTATGGGAAGATGAGATGGTGTTAATTAAAGAAAAGGGAAAAAAAAAAAAAGGTTCCTTTCGCGTTTTCCCTCCCCCTTTTTCAATCCACCCATCTCACCACCACCACGCTTCCTAAAACACCCTCTTCCTCTTTCCCCCCCACCACCCCCCCCCCCCCCGGGCTCCACACCCCTAACCCCCCTCCACACTACTAAAACAGGGGGAAAAAGGGAAAGAAAAGAACTTTCCCCTCTAGCTTCCTTGCATGGGAATAACGTAAATTACATACACCCATTTCCAAGTGAAAAAGTTTTTTTTGTCGGGCCTGCTCTTATTTTCTATGGGTGTCTGCCTGAAAATCCTGAAAATTCTAGTTTTGACAGCATATTTTATGTTTTTAAAAACTTTCTGTCGATTTTTTATTTATTTATAAAGTTCTTTTGTATTATTTCATTTTTTATCTTTTTTTTTCATGTCTGGCTCATATAAACGGGTATGAGACCTTTAATTCAGGTCATTAGGCACAGTGAGTGGGCCACAACGGTTTAACCCCCTGCCCCCGGGCGGCACGTCGTCGCACGCGCCCCACGGACCCCTTGAGAAAAGGGTATTTTTCTTGTAGCGTCTTTGGCACTTGCCCCTGGGTTCCCTCCAATGTTGATGCGTCAGGCTTAATTTTTTGTTCTCCTGAGCCAACACCAGCCTGAGGGTACTGCTCCAGGGCACTGTTGTGCCTCTTCTGCTCTATCTGCTCCTCCCTTGCCGCCTCCTCCATTCCCCTGTCATTTTTTTTAGCTGAAGCCCGGCGCCTACACCGAAGGCCGCCTGCTAAGATGTTCAAAAATCAATTCTACAATATATGTATACTTCTCACTGATAAATTTTAAAAAGGATGCACAAAAAAAATTTTTTTTGTACTGTATTGACTACGTATTATAGGCCAGCCACTGTCTTGATGGGGAAAATAATGGGTATGTACGGTATACATATTTGGGGCAATTTTTTTTAATCCAGCCCCCAAATTATTACTCCCACAAGGGTCGGGAAACCAAATATCTTATGGTTAATGGTTAATATAATTGCCCCCTCATATTGTCATCAAAATGCTTTCCATCAAAATTCATAAAAAAGGGTAAGGCAAATACTGCTTTAAACTTTTTTGGTATAGGTATGTATAAATTCATCAAAAGCATTCAGTTTATCATTAAATTTTAGTATAGGATTACTTCTTAACTGAAAAGTTTGTAAAACCCACTCTCTGTCATGAAAAGTTTGGGATTTTTTAAAGGTTTAATTCCAAAAGGGAAAAATTTTTGCAAGGTTTTGTAAAAACCGGTTTTCCAATGGAGTTGGCACCACCACTAAGGGACAGAAAGGAAAACTAGGATTGGGGAAGCATTAGTTTAAAACCCCCATACATCTAGAAACAATATTATCCCTTGGTGGAAAGGTTGGGTTTGCATTAGTGAAACAAACTCTTCAACTTACTCTTCTGGAAATCTTTTTTCTTTTTTCTCTCAATTTCCATCTTTTCACCTCTTTCCAACCTGAGAAAAAAAAAAAAACACCCTATTTCATTTTCTCAAAATGGGCCATACTTTGGGAGTAGGTTTCAAGTGCATTTAGATGGGTTTAAAATTTTTTGAGTCACTTGTTCCTTAACACTCCACTTACATATAAGCATTTAATAAAAAAAATTTCTTAGAAATGAGTTGGGGCATGGGGCAGGAAGTCCACAATGTAAACGGTGTTCTGCAGTGGGTAAAGGGGGAAAAAGGGACTTTAGCAATGATCCCGCAATGACAGAAACAAACTCGGGGATTTCTGGGAAAGGAAATGTACAAAAAATGTCATTCACATGTAAGGCATTGTTGGCGTTATAGGTAGTTAGATTTTCTGTTGAAAAGATACCTAAATTGCCATTTCCCCTGGTAAAACCCAAAAGTTTTATCATGAAGATAAATCTACTGTAAGCTCTATATCATTCACACAAAGTCCTACCTACCCATACGATAACAGCATAGCTGTGCAAGCAAAGGTATCACGCACTGGTATATCTAAACCTTAGGTGCTCGAAAAGTCTGAGGGGAAAAAATTTTTTTCTTCATCCCAAAAGATGCTGTTTTCCTTTTATCGCATTGAGAAACCCACCCTGATTCAGGGGAGCGAAGAGTTATAAAAAAAAAATGTAAAATTATGTGGAAAAAATATTGCCATTCTTTTTTATAAGCTTATAAGAGCCTGACACTTCAAACACACTTGTACAAAAAAAATTTTTTAAAAAAAACCATCAAAGGATCTATACCTCATTATTATCTTAAACTCACAATCATACCATTTCCTCATTCTGAGCGAGTTTTTCCCCACCCCCTGGGACTTTCATCCCTCTGGCAACGTTGGGAGTTTGACAAACCCGTGCCACCAGCGCCCCAGTTCTGGGAGTTCCACATACCAATCACGACCCCCCCATGATGTGATGGTCCACGAGAAATTCATAAGTGTTTATTCTCATAGAATGAAATAAGTAATTTTTTTTTTTAAAATAAACATAATTCATGGGCCCACAAAAAATTAACTTAATAAACCCTTTAAAGCAAACAAAAAAATTACTCACGCATTACTCAGGGTTAGGTTATTTACTGCCATTGAGGAAAAACGGCTGACTGTGAGGGTTTAAAAAATATCTTCGTGATAAAAAAAAATATATAAAAGTCACATAACGGGAATTTCCCCGAAAAAGGGGGGGTTCCCCCTAAAAACCAAACTTTACCCTAATTTTTTTATTGAAAAAACAACTAACCCCCTTTTTTGCAAACATATTCATAAAGCTAATTTAATGTACCTTATAAAATGTCCTGCATACAATCTCACCTGCTGTATACGCACCAGCTGCTCCTGGTCTGCGCATGGGAAATGCTTTTTTAAAAAAAAAAAAAAAACAAAATTAAAAGGTAAAAAACATTTTTTTGCGTCGTCGAGTTCTAATTGGTGTTTTTCCTGAAATTCCCTTTAGCGAATTTTAACATTCCCATATTTCAAAAAAAAGTTGTTTTTTTTTTTTCGGTAATATTTCAATGTTACAAATTTACGGGGAAATGGGAAATTTCAGTACCCTTTTGACTGTTAATTTTAGGTTTTTTCCTCGACTTACAGGGTTTTTATAAATTGGGTGTGAAAGGCGGAGAATACAACATTTAATTTTTACTTTGTGGGGCCTGCTTTTCAGTAAAATCCGTACCTTCTAAAATGGCCGTGAGTAGGACGAGGGAACAAAAACACATTCCCCGGGCGGCTCTGGGGGGGGGTTAGGGGGGAGATTTTGTGGGGTTTTCACCGGGGGGCAACCGTAGTGTAAGGGGACATGTCCGCCCGCAAAAGGAAGGGCTGGTTCGTCCCCGAGCGGTCCTGCCCTTTTCGGTGAACCCCTACCTCTCCCCCAGTAGCTAACTAAAGAATATAATAGCAGAAATATAAAGTGTACGAATAACTTTATGGTTTTATTATGGTAAAAAAAATAGTTTACGGGGGAAAAATGAGTTCTAAAAAAATATTAAGGGGTAAATTCAGTTTTTTTGCCCATCTCTCCCCCCTTCCCCCAAACAAGTTTGGGCCTGTGGGAATGCGGGGTTTTTCGGGGGAACAATTTTAAAGTGTCGGAAAAACGTTTTAAGAGTTATTGTTTAGGGGGGTTTAAAATTTTTTTAAAACTAGGTAATTTCCTTTTTTTAAAAATTTCCTAACCAAATTAAAATTTGGGCCAGCGGGGGGTTTGACCCACCGATAAACCCAACCCAATAAATCAAACCTAAAACTAACCTAACTAACCCTTCCCAACTTTAACCAAATCTAAACTAAACTAAACTAAACCCAAACCCAACCTAACTAACCAATCTAACCTAACCTTACCCAAAAATAACCTAACCAATATAACCTAACCAATAAACTAACCCAAACTACTCTAACTGGACTTGCTACCATTTTGGGCTATTTTTCCCGGGGGGGCCAGTTTTGGGGGATTCCTGCCATTTTCAACTCACTCCCCTTTTTCCCCTTCTATGGTTTATCATATATATGAATTTTCCCTTTCTTTGAAATGTTTGTTCTATAATATTTTTCAAATAATCTCTATCTAACACCCCAACCAAAACAAAGAGGAATTAGTACAAAATGATAACATGTTAAAAATACTTTAATATAGATATTTACAAAACAATATTGTTGGCTACAATCAATATTTCGTCACCCACCACGCTTTCTATAACGGCGTCGGAGCCGTTGCGGTATCTGAGGAAATGATTATAAATTGATAGATCATCTACGGGCCCACCCGCCAACCTTCCCACTCCGTGCGTGGGCTGGATAGGGTTACGAGGATTGTCTCACTCCCTGCTCCCAGCAATTCACGATATTAACCCAACATTTGTCAATTGCGATTGAGAGCACAAGACAAGCACATTTACCACTACATGCTTAAATATAGGGTCTGGCCCGATATCTCCACTTAGCTTATAGGATGTAAAGGATCAGAAAGCACTTTGCTTGAGGCACAAGAAGGATAAAGTTTTTAGCACACTCGAGAAGGCAAGCTTATTAAAAATGTCTTTAGTGGTGGTTGTGCAGGAGTAAAACAATATCACCAGATTAGCCTCTCATCTCCTCTACTATCCCTCTCTCTCTCTCTCTTCTATAGATCCTACTCTCTCCGCGCTCTCTCGTCCTCTCTCCTCTCATCTCCTACATGACACTATCCACAATGAGGAAATATAAACATTACATAAATGTAAAATTAAAAATACATTTATAGTATTTCAAAAAAAATATTGATGGCTACATCACACATGACGCACGCGCCGCGCGCCAGACCACCGCGATATGTATGAAGGGGAGAGGGTTGCAATCTTTGCTCCTTGCGCCTAAATTTCCCCATCACCCCAACTTCTCTACCCCCTCCCCAGGTCTAGATGCATTTGGCCTGACAAATCAATCCATTTATAAGAAGGACACATATAGTCACTTTGTACAGTGGTGGCAAGTCCATGAGCCAGAAGCATGGGAGACGACCCCAAAATGCTGTCTCAATATGGTTGCATGCAGGCTCTAAATGATGAGTTGGTAACGAGTTTGGTGGAAAAATGAGTTAGACGACCTCGGAAAATGTGCAAAGACTTGTCTTGCATGGTCTTTTTGTGTTCATGTTGCTTGGTCTTCTTGACGTTTTCGACGGTCGTTCCTAACTCTTTTTCACCAAACTAGTGGGTGAGAGATGAGATGTGTGAGAAAGTTAGAGAAGGGAAAAAAAAAAGGAAGTTCCTTTCGCAGGTTATACCCTCCTCCTTTAATATCCACACCATCTCACCACCACCACACGCGTTTGTCACTATAACACCCTCTTCCGTCTTTCCCCCCACCACACACCCCTCCCTCCCACCGGCATCCACACCAGCCCTAACTACCTCCACACTACATACAAACAGGAACAAGGAAAGCTACAGACCGGGGATATCTATATTTGAATGGGAAAGAATGAAGCGTAAAGTATACTACACCCAGTCCATGAAGTGAAACAAGTTTTTTGTGTTCGTGGGCCTGCCATCTATTTTCTATCGATTGTCTGCCTGAAAATCCGTGAATGTACTAGTTTTGACAGCATTATTGGTTATGTCTTAAAACATTTCTGTCGATTTGTATTGTATTTATAAACGTTCTTTGTATTATTTATTCTTATCTTTTGGTTTCATGTATGGCCACTATAAAACAGGTATGAGACACCTTAATTCAGGTCAGTTAGGCATCAAGTGAGTGGGCCAGCAGACAGACTGGTTAACTCCGGGAAGCACGGCGGCCACGTCGATCGCAACGCGCCACCACAGGACACCCTTGAGCAAGGTATATATTGTAGCGCTTTTGGCGACTTGCCCCGTGGGGTAATGCCATCCACTGATTGAGCGATCAGGCTTAAGTGTTGTTATCCTGAGCCAACACCAGCCGAGGAGTAGCGGCTCCACGCAACTGTTGTGCCTCTTCTGCTCTATCTGGCATTCTGCCTCCTTGCGCCTCTCCATTAGCCGGCATTGGTTTGAGCTGGAAGTCGGCGCATACACGAAGCCGCCGCATGCTGAAGATGTTCAGAATCAATTTACAATGATATAGACTTATACTACTGATCATATTGAAAGCAGATGCACAAACAAAATATTTTTTAAGTACATCCGTAATTTGACATACGGTAATGTATATGGCAACAGCCACATGTCTATGAATGAGGACAGATAAGGGAGTATGTACTGTTAGTACATATTTTAGGGCAATCTTTTTAATCGACAAATTATTACTCCCGACACAGGGTCAGGACCAATAAATAATAATGCATATGGTTAATGGTTAATATAATGTGACCCCTCATATTGTCCAGTCAAAAATGCATCCAGTCACTAAATTCTAATAAGGTAATAAGGCGAGGCTACTGATCTGAAACTTTTCCTGGTATAGGATGTAACCTAAATCATGCAAAAGTGATTCAGTTTATCATACTGTTAGTATAGGATTTACATTAATTAATGAGAAGTTTGTTAGAACCATCTCTCTGTCAGTGAACTAGGTGTCATTCCTCAGAAGGTTAGAAGGTTTAGAGTCACAAAGGAGAAAAGTTGTGACCAGAGGTAGTAACACAGTTTCCAATGAGTTGTGGCAACACACAATAGAGCCACAGAAAGGAAAGCTAGGATTTGGGCAAGCATTAGTTTAACCCCCATACATCATAGAAACAAATTATCACTTGTGGAAAGGTTGGGTTAGCATTATTGAAAATCAACTCTTCAAATTACTCTTTGAACTCTTATTCTCTTTTTCTCTCTAAATTTCCATCTTTACACACTTTCCAAACCTGAGAAAAAAAGAAAAACAATCCCGTTTATTACAGTTTCTAAAAGGTGACGGACAAATTACTGTTGGAGTAGGTTTACAACGTGCATCGTGATGTGTAAATTGTCTTGAGCACTGTTCACTTAAAGCACTCCTCATCTACATATGAAGCATCGTAATAAAAAACTACTTAGAAAGTGATTTGGGACATGGTGCAGGAAGTCACTAATGTAGAAATGGTGCGCCAGTGGCTAAAGGGGGAAGAAAGAAGAATGCTTAGCAATGAAATCCCAGCAATGACAGAAAACAAGCAGCTCGAAGGGATTTCTGGAAGGAAAGTACAAGAAAAGTACATTCCACATGTAGAGGCATTGTTGGCGTTATAGGTAGTTAGATGTGTTGATTGAAAAAGATACCTAAATTGCCATTGCCACCTGGTACACCGAAATGCTGTGCATCATGATAGATAGAATACATGACATGTAAGCGTCATATCAATTCGACACACAAGTCCCTACCTACTATAACGATAACAGCCATAGCGTGCAAGCAAAGGTATCACTGCATCTGGTATATACATGAACCATTAGGTGACTCGAAAAGTCTAGCGGGCAACAAATTCTTTCTTCAATCCAATAGATGCTGTGTGCCTCATCTGCCTTGAGAACACCCACCCAAATGAGTTCAGAGAGAGCTGAGAAGAGTTATAAAAACATTGTAAATGATGATGGCAAATAATATTGCCATTACATTTTTATAAGCTTATAAGAGCCTGAGCAATCAAACACACTTGTAAATAAAATATTAATACAACAACCCACTCAAAGGAATACTATATCCATCATTTTATTATCATTTAATTCACAATACATTACCATTTCCTTGCACTATCTGAAGGGCGATGTTTGCCCACACCACCTTGGTACTTCATCCATGCTAGGTCAAGCTTGGGTAGTTTGACAACCAGTGCACACCAGCCGCCTCAGCTCTGTGGGTACGTTCCACATACCGAAAGTCACGACATCCCCATGATGGATGGATCACGAGAATGCATTCATAAGGGTATGCTCATAGGAAGTGATAATAAGTTAATTTTTTTTAAAGTAACATAATTCATGGCCCGAGCAAAAAATAACCTTAATATCACTTTAAAGCAACAACAAACAAAACATTACTCACGGCATTTACTCAGGTCTAGGATTAGTTTACTGCTCTCATTGAGGAAAAGAAGCCGTGCGGATGATTGAGGGTTAAAGAAAGATATCGTGATAAAAAACATATAATAACAGTCACTACAACGGGTGATATTCCGCAATAAGGAGGGTTCCCTTAAAAACCATCTTTTTACCCTAATTTTATTGAAAAGCAAACTAAAACCCATTGTTTGCCACATACATAATCAGTAAAGCCTAATTTAAATGTACCTTGATAAAATGTCCATGCATCAAACATCAGCACTGCAGTGTATACAGCACATGCTGATCTGGTCTGCGGCAATGGTAGATGCTATAAAAAACAAAAAAAGAAAAAACAAAATTAAATGGTAAAGAACATTTGCGTCGTGAGTTAAGTCGGTCGTTTTGCCCGTGAATTCCTAGCAGCGACAATTCCATGAAATTCCACGATATTCAAAAAAAGTTGTTTTTTTTTTCGGTAATCTTCAATGCTTACAAATTTACTGGTAATGGAAATTTCAGGACCTTTAGACGGTTAATTCAGGTATTTTCCTCGACTACAGGCGAATGTATATGTGGGATGTGAATGGCGGAGGAATACAACATTTAATTATTAGTTAGCTTTGTGGCCTGCACTTTTCATTTAAAACTCCGTTACCTCTAAACAATGGCGCTAGTGAAGTAGGATCGAGGTAAGCAATACACATCCCCGGACTGTTCTTATGGGTGGGGCCTAGGGGAGAGATGTGTGGGTTGTCAACCGGGAGGCAAACGTAGTTTGTAACGGTAGCATGTCCGCCCAGCAAGTGGAAGTCTCGGGTCGCAATCCCCGAGCGGGGCCTGCCTTTTCGCTGTGAACCCCCTACTTCACAGTAGCTAACTTAAAGGAAAATAATAGCAGAAATAATAAAGTACGAATAAACTTTATGCGTTTGATATGTAAACATAAATAGTTTAACGGCGGGAAAGAATGAGTCTAAAGAATATAAGGTAAAATTTCTTTAGTGTTTGCCATACTCTCCCACTTCCACAACAAGTTTGGGGACCTTGAGGGAATGCGGGGTTTTCGTGGTGGGGAACTAAATTATGTGTCGAACACGTAATTAAGAGTTATGTTTAGGGGGGGAAATTCTTAAATCTAGGGTAATTTCCTTATATCAGAGAAATTTGGCCTAACCAAAATTAACCTGACCTAGCGGGGGATTGACCACCATAACATAACCTAATTAAAATCAACATAAGCTAATCCCTAAACCTAACCTATCCTAACTAACCAAATCTAATCATAATCTAACCGAACCTAACTCAACCGAACCAAATATAACCTAACCTACCAAATATAACTAACCAAATATAACCTAACCAAATATAACGTAACCATAAGAATACTCATATACTGGACTTGCCTATCATTTGGGCATTCGAGTTGGAGGCCAGTTTGCGATTTCATGCCATTTTCGAACATCACTCCTGTTTTCCCTTCCTTATGGTTTATCAGGATATATGATATACCTAGCTTCGTAAATGTTTGTTCTATAATATATCAAATAAATAAACATGTAAAAGGCATAAAGAAAGCCATTATGAGAGAGTTAAGAAATATGCATGAAAACTTAAGCATTCACTGGAAACTCATCGCTATTAATTATGTTGCGAGAAACATTTAGATGCTAGCGATAGGGGTGGGGAAAGAAGCGGATTTTCATCTAGCTTTCCATTGCATATTTCGTTTTTGATAATATGAATCTAACATACATAAATTGCGAGTTAACTAAAAAAAATAACACATATATCGGGATAATTACCCGATGGATGATGTAATTTATTTAAGTTAACGCTAATTATGCATGGTTCTAATTTATTATCAGAAAATGAAATATAGCAATGGAAAGCTAATAAATTCCGCTTCATTGATCTGCTGCATGTGTAACAAAGTCTTCACGCAAAATATCAAATTGCGATGATAGAGTTTACGTAAATTTTAATGCATATTCTTCAGTTCATTTAATGAATCTCTTAGGCGCATTTACAGTTTTTATTTGATAATATTATAGGAACGAACTTGTCACGAAGATAACAGTGTATATTATACTGATCATGCCATAGACTACTGTATTCATGGAATACTTTTTTTACTTGCACGATACGATGATGATGTGAGTTTTTTAGTTAATGCTAATTTAGGAATGGTGGTTTTTCATTTTATCAGAAAAACATATATCAATGGAAAAGCCTAATGAAGAAGTCCGCTTCGTTTCTATTGATAGCATTAAAATGTTTCTCGCCCAAAATGAGTAAATGGCGCGAAGAGTGTGTTTAAGTACTATATTGAGGTCATGATTTTCTTCATCTCTCATAATGGATTTTTAGGTATTTACTGTTTTATTTGATAATATTATAGAACAAACAGTTACGAAGAAAAGGTATGCTGAATATATACTGATAAACCGTAGGAAGGGGGGTAACATAGGGGCGATGTTCTAAAATGGCAGGAATCGCAAACTGGCCTACACTGTGTCATGGGCGGGTGGCGCAGGGACCACGAGTAGCCACAGTCCAGTATAGAGTAGTCTTTGCCTAACCTAAACAAATATAACCTAACCCCTAGCTGGGGGTCTGGGGGATCTCGACACTCTGGTCATCATTATGTTGAGGATCGTCAGGTGTCACACCATTCTCTGGACTCAGAAGAAAATCAAGGAAAGTTCCCTAGACTAGGGAATTTTCAACACCCCTAACTCAAAAACTATGTGGTTGCGACGCATTATTTTGTACCCCAGCATCTCCCGCATTCTCCCAGGTCCCCAAGAGGTTAGAGGGAGGAGAGGGGGAGTATTGGGCAGTCAAACATAGAATAAACCCACAATGAGAATCACACCATGGTTAAAACATCTACAGGTCACACTCCTAGTCACATATCCACCACACAGCCATTTCATGACAACACACAAATCTGCCCTTCAAGGTATAATTATATCGAAACAATTGTAGCAATAGCGGGATAAAATAGTGATATCTTGATGAAGTGTGGTGGGTACAGGGAGTTTCGTACACAAGTGTTCGTACACAGATTTTTTAGATTTTGTAACATTACCTGTGTCGTTTTGTCTAGTAGTCAAGTCAAGCTGAGTGTACGAAAACGACTAGTGTCATAGATTACCAAACAACCTTTTTTGGTGTACGAAACATACTTGGTACGAAACTGACTGACCAGGTGTATCAGCAGTGTGATTGTGATTAAGTTTTCTTTGGTAATTAGGCGTAGACAATAATAATATGCCGTATCGTTGCCGTTTGCCACGGCCTAAATTACTACCGGCCGAAAGGACGGGGACGGTGACGTACAGCAGGATAAGTCACAGCCCAGGTTAAAGTGGATGGCTAGCCGGCTGCTAGCCGCGGACACATGATGGGGTGTTGTTGTTTTAAGGATGCGAGATCCTTTGGGGAACACTATGAGCCCTGGTGAATGTCCTATGATCCGCTATCACAAGCAGGGTACGTTGTATATGTTATCAGGGAGCCGCGGCGCTATTCAAACCAAAACTGTTTACGAACAACGACAAACTTATGAGGCGCAATAACTCTGTGCATCTACACCTTTTTTTTCAATATTTGTTCCTCTTCCGTAAACTGTATACTTACTTATTAGAATTCAAAATAAGAGAGGGAAAAAATTATTACTCACGTATAATCCGATGCCAATATCTTGACTCTGCACACTGCCCGGCATATGGATAATGATGATGGCGAGATGATATATCTGTCTCTAGTACTATCTTCTCTGAGTATGTATAACCGAAAAATCACATTTGCGTCAAATATGTATTATAATTCTTATCAGTTTTCAACTCTACTATGAGCTGAAAGTTATTAGCCGTACGTAATACCAAGTAAATGTGGTACTGTAAAATGTCGGAAGAAAAATGCCACAAGCGTCGCCCAATATGAATAAATGCCTTCAAAAGAACCGTCATTTAAGACTGATAATATATTATCCATGATCATAGTGTATTTGGTACAGAAGCAATGTTGTATTCCAAATATTTCACAAAGAGTAAATCTTCATAAACAGAAGTAAGGATAGTCGTATATAAGATACAGTGAGTCAACACATTGGCAGTCTTTTTGACGAAGGGCTTTGACTAACTTACGCTTTGTGTGAATGTGTTACACATAAAAGGAATACATTTTTCAAATTACTGCTACATTGATTACAGATAAATTAAATTTCCTCTTGAAAATACACCTAGCGGCATACGGAGGGCCTCGGAGGCAAAGTTGTCGCTGGTGGCCGCGTTCGCCGCTCTAATGCCTACTATGTGCCCGCCGGGGGTGTAGCTGGGAAAGATAATGTCTGCTGGGTATGCATGCTATTATAGGCGGCTGTTGGTAACAGGAAGGTTCGACGGAATTGCGTTTTCGACAGATTACCGTCGAAACCTCCAACATAGGCCAACGTCGAACCTTCCAAGCCATTGCCGTCGAACCTTCTCATTCATTCCCTTCATAATATTTCATCCTTTTATTTCATCGTAATATCTTTTCATCATGCGCAATGTTAACATATCGTTGATATAAATGAAAATACGGATTTTTAAACAATATTTACCATTTAAACATTATAAATAAATGATATTAATGTATAGGCAGGAATTATGTGTATTATAGCAGGAGTACTATGATACAAGGAACATAAGGATAATGACCGAGGGTGCTGAGTTGATTTGATTCTGTAGTCCGGTAATTTAACTAGTGAAATCAGGAGGAACTGTTTTAGCTGAGGATGAAGCTGCACCAAAATTTACATTGTAGATTAGTCTTTACGCTAAGAATTTTATCAAATACAGTGATTAATGATAGGCAAGCTGAATTGATAGTGTTAACACGTTGTAGGGGAAAACACGAATAGATATAGGGGGCATCTGGCTCTGTATAGGCTTTTAACTCTAATTTTGGTTGGCAATGAATCTAGGGAACTTTGTATTTATATAATCTTTCAATGACAAAGTATATTTTAGGATTTTACTCTATGATAGGACTGAGTCTTTGAAGTATGAAAACGCCTATTTTGGGTCCCTGACAGAGCTTAGTGCACTAAACTAAGGCTATAGGATAGGAAAGAATCGAACTACCAGGGCAAACCCGGGTATACAGGCAACCATGTACCAACATTTTTGGTAATACATTACCAGGCTACACTTAGATAATCTGAAAAAGAAACATGACGGTTTCTGGCAAAACGCAGTCCATCTGACCGCGGCCGGCTGTCCGCCAGCCGTAACGGAGGTGGGGGGGGGGTTCATCATAACATCCCAAAAATCATCCCCGGGAGAGCGGCCTGAAAAACTTGGCGTGGGAAGGAAGGGTGGGAGGCCGGCAAGGCCGTGACACTAGCTCTGTCAGGGACAAAAAATAGGCTTTCATACTTCAAAGCCGTATTTTAGGTCACCTTAGATGCCTAGTGCACTAAGCTACCTTGCAACTTGGAGAGGGCAAGAAGCCACCGACCCGCGGGGGAGCAAAAGAGCACTGCACCATAACAAAAACACGATACCACTAGTAGTATACCACCTCGAATCAAGCGGAGACGTTCAATGGGAGGCCGGCGTCACACCACCCCAGCCCTCCGGACGGAGGAGTCCAGGGAAACACAGGGGAAGTCCGCGACGGAGTGGGACAAATGGTAACGAGCCACGAAGCACGATGGCCGTGTACTCCACTGTACCTTCCGTACATCTCCAAGGAAATGGGTGCGGAGGAAGGCCAGAGGACGCAGCAACACACCCGGACGTCATGGGCGCGAGGGGCGTCGTGACCGGATCCGCGATACTGATGACAGGCACCGGAGACGGCCGGCAATCCACTGGTGGGAGGGCCGACCAGAGACAGGATAGAGGACCAGGAACTGCAGGTCGCAACGCCACTAGGGCTCTGAAGCACCAGGTACACCGGAAGCGCGAAACCGGGCACAAGGGGTGTGCGGCCGTCCCCAGCAGACCCAAGCCGGAAACGACGACGGTTGGCGACGGTTGGCCTGCCGCTCGTTTTACCCAGCACCTTGGGCGAAGAGGGAGACACGGGGATGAAGACAGACAGCGGCGCCGTCCCGCGAGAAGGTCGTCCACTGGGGGAGAAACGGCGGCGGTCAGAGCCCTCAGATGAGAAGCCCTCGAAAACCCCGTAGCCAGGGCCACCAGGAACAAGGCCCTTCTGAAGGAGGCGATCAGGTCGGCAAGCCGTCCGACCCAACTTGGTCGCCTGCAGGACCCGGAGAACCTTTACAGGGACCAGAAGGGACCAGGACGACGGGGAGGGGGTGTTGTGTGGAACAAACCCCTCTCAACAGGGTCACAGAAACTGCCGGTCCAGGACCACATAACCCCAACCGTATTTGAGGGGGTCACGCCAGGGCCGCAAGGTGAGTGGAGGAGTAGCGGAGGACTATCCCACGGTCGTGGGCCAGGAAGGAGAGGTTAAATACAGGACGACCGATCAGAGACGTCCGATTCAGAGACGGTCACGGAGGCCCTTTGAGCTTTGAGGAACGAATGAAAGGCCTTCCAGTGAGACTGATACTGTTCTCTAGAGGACGGGCTAAGAGACGCTCCAACATGTCCTCCGCTACCGCGTCCGAGACCGTTCGACGCGAGAGAGGTACAGGAAACTCCAGGCGTGTAGCTTAAGGTGGAAAGAAGCCTGGCCGGGAGCTCCTCCATACAAAGCGAGGGTCCATAGAGGAACCGGGGGCGGGACACAGGCCTTCAGTTCGGGAAGAAACTACGGTTGCGCCGGCCCCAGAGAGGAGCCACAAGGTCACCTTGCCCTGTAGGAATCGACAGTTTGTTGCCATTACCTTCGGAGGACGTGGTGCCGGGAGGCGGAGGAAACAGGTAAAATGGCGCCACCTGTTCGTCCTTTCCGTGAGGGGCGTCCGGGCCTCCCCAGCTGTCGGTCCCCCCTCGTCAAAAAGGTCTATCTGTAGTTGGGCAGCATGAGCGGTGGGATGCAAAGAGGTCCACTCCGGAGTTGCCCCACCGCCGACAGAGAGCCGCAAAGCGCTCCGGGTGAAGCTGCCACTCTACCGGACGAGCACGTGAAGCGAGACAGTGCGTCGGCCCACACATCTTCCACATCCGGGCAGGAAGCCTGGCAGACAGATGAAGGGGAAACTGGCGCAGGCGAAGATATGCCCATCCGAAAGGTGAAAAGAAGGGCGGATCTGGAAGGTACCTGGCGGGCGAGACAGTGGACCGCGACCATGTGTAATCTTCCCTGTCATCAGAGAGCCGTCCATCTGGGATCGGGTTCGATCGGAGGAAGAGAAGAGGGACCAGCAGCTCCGTTGACGTTGATGGTGAGTCTGCGCTCACCCCGGACCACCGCGAAACCATGCCGGCCGTCGGAGGATGGAGCCCCACCCGACGTCCGACGCACCCGGAAATCACGAAGACGTAGGTGGGCGGAGGCAGCCACCCGTCCCGCGGAGAAACCGCCCCTCACCAACCCACTCGTCTAGAGTGTGAGGGCCAGGGCAGGGACGGGCCGCGAGCAAGTCGCGGGTTGCAACCGGAACGGCTGTGTTCACCACCCGGACAAGGCGACGGAGACGAAGACGGCCCAGGGAGTGACTATGCCGGCGAAGTTGAGCGAGCAAGAGACGAGAAGGGACTCCCAATGCCTCCTTGACAAAAACGGGCCACCGAGGCCCGGAAGAGGTACGTGATGACAGCTTGGCCGCATGTTCCAACGAGATGCGTGCTGGACCGCAGCTTGAAACGGGAGTCCCATTGCATGCCAGCCCAAGTAATTGCGGCGGGAGAGGACCGGTAAGGACGACTTTCCCTGTTGACTAGGACCCCATCTCACACGCCACCACCAAAGCTCGAGTTCAGCATGCGAACCGCTACCTACCTGAGACGGGGCGGACACACCAGCCAATCGTCCAAATACATGAGTCGAAATTGAACCCCTGCAGACACCACTCCGCCTGAGCCACCACCTTGAGTAGCCGCGTAAAAACCCTCGGAGCGATGGAGAGGCCGAAGGGCCAGTCTGGTGAACTGCAGTGTCGATCCCACATGGAAGGCCAGGAAGACGGCCGGAACGAGGATGGAATGGGGACATGCCAGTAGGCGTCCTGAGATCGAGGGACGCCATCCGTCCTGCCTCAGCCGAGGCGGACCTTGGGCCAAGTCAGCATACGGAAAACCGGTGGTTGCGCACAAATCCGTTAGGCGGGCTGAGGTCCAAGAAAGACGCCCTTCGAAGAGCCTTCTTGGGTACGATGAAAATGCGGGAAAGGAAGACACTTCTCCCCGCAGCCTTCCACAACCCCGGAGGAGTGCGATGTCGACACGTGGGCCGTGCGGCACTGTGGAGACCGGCGTCCAAGAAGGACGGTCGCCGAAGGGGCGGTAAGCAATCCAGGGCCAAGAAAGACGTTTCGAACAACCTGGCGGCCCAAAAACTCTCTGCGGCCAGGCTGCCGAACCACGGATCAAGAGGCCGGGAAGGGAGGCTCAGAAGCGAGAGGGACCCTTGGAGGAAGGCTTGTGGACCCAGTATGCGGGCCCCGAGTCGAAAAAGGCCCGAGACCGCAGAGCCACCGAATCAGGAAGGTCCACCCCCGACTGGGACGACGAGGATCATGGGGGGCAATCCACAATGGGGTGGTGAGCACTCCTGAGACTGCCACTACCCACGACGAGAATGAGCCCCGGACGAAACCACTGCGGGACCCCCTCCGGAACCCCCGGCCGAGACGGTCTGGGGCGGTAGTGAAGACACCAGAGTGGACGTTTGGGGGGATTGAGCGAGCGAGACTCTGCTGCAAGGAGGCGCTCCGACAAGAACTACCGAATTCGAAGGGACTAATCCGGAGAAATCGTGACGAGTCGCTTCCGGCATGGCCCGTAAAAGCCTCGCGCTCCGAAAAAGCCAAGCGGGCAGAGGACGGCCACTGTCAATGGCAGGGCGGACCGTCGGGAGGAGGGAGGCGCCCTGAATGCATCAGCAGCGAGTCGACAAAGCCCGACAGACATTCCGACGGGAGGCCGGGGAGAGAGAAGAGGATCCACGGCGAGGGAGGAGAGCCACTCCGCCAGCTGACTGAGAAGGCAACAGAAGAGTCAACACGGGAGGGTCTTTTGCTCGTTCTGAAAGGACCCGCGGGCTTAAAAAGCTCCTCCTGCCGGTTGCGCCCGCCACGGGGAGGTATCCTTGGCAGAAAAACGGGACGGAACCCGGAAGGAAATCAGAAAATCACACGGGGAAAGACACCAGAGGGCAGGGAGAACCCGGGATCGGGGCCAGGACTGAGACGGACCCCGTTCACACTGTGGTACCCGCTCTCCCACACTTGGTCAGGGTTCTAGGCCGGCCTTTCATCCAGGTGCCAACCAGGTTTGGCTCGAGAGGAAGCCTACCTGGGATCAGGTCCCTCACGCACGGGAAGACAATCCCTGACCAAACTAGGTCAGCCAGTAAGGAGGCCCCAGAGCATTCGAAAGCGGCCGCCGACGAAACCGCAGGCTGCCTTCGAGGGAGCGTTCAGGCGAGAGAAAAGGGAATCCGTCGGTAGAGGCCCCAAGGACTCCTGCACCCGCCCACACAGGGAGCGGACGCACCTCACGTCCGGAAAACGGCCCCAGGAGCCGTCCTCCAGACGACCGATGGGCAAATCTAAGCCGCGGGACGTCGACCGTTCTCACAAGCAATCGAACCGGTGGCATCGGTGCCCAGGTAAACAGGACGGAGGAAGAAGGAGGGAGTCCCAAGGCATCCCCGCAGCGGGGAGAGGGGACGTGCATCATAGAAGGCATCTCAGAGAAAAGGCGTGAGTAAGGGCCGTAGGACAGGAAGCCAGGGGGCGGAAGTCCCGAACCGCGTTCGATTGGGCACGGGTAGCGGCAGCATCCTCTTCCCCGCGCGGCAGCAAACCAGGTAGTCATCCTCGAATACCACAGACTCAGAAGGAGGCACCGGGTGAGAGTGAAGCAGGCGATGTGGGACCTGCGACGCCTCGGACGTATCGTGAGAAGGGGACACAGAAGAGAAGTAAGGTGGCCCCTCCATTCTTGCATGAGGAGTCAATGAAGACATCCACAAGCAACCCCGGAGGACAGGAGGGAGGGTGGCATAGGCCCAGGAGACGCCTGACCCAGCCGTAGGAGACAAAGACCATGCAGGAAAGTCCTCGACCTGGGGAGTTTTTTTTTTAGTCGCGGTCGATGTGAGGGACACCTGAGGGAGACGCCAGATCTTGCTCCACCGTCAGCACGATCGACGCGAGCTCATGGAAGCCGAGGCAGGGGTCGAGGAGGTGCGAGACGAGGAGGAGATGGACGATGGGCGCACGGCCCAGCGAGAAACACAGAGACGGTCCGCCCAGGACAGGACGGAACTGGTGCGTGGGCGAGACTTACAAAGCCTTCGACACACTCCTTGAGGTAGCATAGGCCTCGCCTCAGTAAAGCAGGGACACACCCCCTCTCCGGGAGGATGAGCCGAAGCATCCACATGCATACCGGGCGAATCGGCGCGGACGAAAAAGCGTCCGACAGAGGCACGGGGGTGGCGAGGAGCAGAGCTGTGGGTCGGGACCTAAAAGACAACAGCAGCCCTGGGCCTAACAATTGATCCGCTGGAAAGAAGGGTAAAACAGTGAGGGGGAAAGGACTAGACGCATACACGAAAAGCCCCCAAAATACCCACCCGCATATGCCAACGCACTGACCCCGAACCCACAGGAAAGTTGGTAGGGTAGGGGAGGAGGGGGGGGGGGGGGTCGACGTGGCTGACGCCAGGACGCTAACTTCCCTACCCGGCCCATGGGAGGGACGGGCGAGGGAGCGGGGAGGTGGCACACGCCAAAAAGCGACGTAACCATCCGGCCCATCTCAGCGTACACGTGGCAGGCCAGGGGAGTGGCAAGATCAGTACCCCACAACCCCGCACGAGTGCCCTGGGAGGTCCGGCGTGGGGGGGGGGGCTGTGGCGGGGAGAATGCGTAACATCCGCCCCATCTAGCTTACTCGTGACAGACAGGAACCACGAAACCCCCCCGCACAGGCCTATGGGAGGCCGGCCCAGGGGTGAGAGGGGCGGGCTTGGAGAGCTACGTAACCATCCGCCCACTATGCTTAACACGTGGCAGCGACCAGGAACCCCAAACCCCCCCCCGCACCGGCCTATGGGAGGGACGGCCAGGGGGGGAGGGGCGTTGGCTGGAGAAGAACTACGTAACCATCCGCCATCTCAGCTTACACGTGGCAGGACCAGGAACCACCACGAAACCCCCCCGCACCGTGCCTATGGGAGCGGCCAGCTAGGTGCGGGGAGGTGGCGTGCTGGGAGAACTAGTACCTCCCCCCATCTGAGCTACACGTGGAGACCAGGTGTCAGGCCAGGGAACGCCCTGGCGGGGAAATAATGAAGGGAGAAAGGGTGAAAGCCGAGCCCTTGGGGCGTAGCTTAACACGCCAGACACAGACACAGACACAGCCGAAAATATTAAGACACAGCTGGCACAGGCCAGGGTAAAGAATACTTACACTCATCCCGTAAAACCTTACAGAAGAATTACGAAGCATGATGGGGTAAAAAAACTTCACACGACACCACCGTAAACACGAAAAAAACAGCAGAGTGCTTACCATATGATGAAATACAAACAACACGTGTTGATAGAAGAGCAGGTGTTTGACGGATGAAGCAAAAAGATATGAAATGATGCGCTCGTTACGGCTGGCGGACAGCCGGCGCGCGTCAGGCACGGCGTTGAACCGTTATGTTTCTTTTTCAGATATCAAGTGTAGCCTAGTAATGTATTATCAGATGTTGGAATGGTTGCTGATAACTCAGGGTTTGCCTAGTCGGGTAGCGATCTTCCTATTCCTATAGCGTAAGTTCAGTGCATAGCTCTAAGGGACCTAAAAAACCCTAAAAATACGTATAGACATATTGGAAGTTTCGACGGAGTTCGACAGTACCGTCGAAACCTCCATTTTTTACCGTCGAAAGTGTATTCCGTCGAAACTTCCTGTAATCGCCTGTTTCAACTGGCGGCCCGAATCAACGGATACCCTAACACACCCCTACACAACCTTACACATCCTAAAACACAACCAAACACACACAAACCCTTACAACAACACACCCACCCACAACCCCACACACGCTATCACAACCCCACACACATCCTGACACATACACACCCTAACATATCCCCACACAACCCTGACACCCTGATTCACCCTTACATACCCCACACCCTTACACCCCCACACACCCTAGAACACCCTTACAACCCTAAACCACCCCCCACACACCCTAAAACACCTTAAAATCCCCCACAACAATTTCAAAACAAAACGTCAAAACATCCTACACCAGAATCCTACGCGGGTATCCTAATATCCTTCCCACCTCGTATCCTGGCACTGTAGAACTCTGGGACGCCGGGAGGATTGTGTAGGACTCGTAGACAATACTATCACACTAATATTCTAACACTATTGAGCCTCTGAGAAGCCAAGGCAAGGCTAATAACACCCAACCACAAAACCCACACTCAAACTTACACAGTTGCCAGATCACCCTGATAAAAATAGCCTTATTTGGAAATTAAAACTCACCTTTTGACTCATATTTCCCGTCACACACACGCACACGCACATAAAAATATTTAACATGAACTCAATGGTTTCTTTTTTCCCCATTTATGCCTTTTTCTTTCCCTTTCGAAGCCAAAACTATTTCGTCAAACTGTAACTTTTGACTCTGCAACACTTTTATGGCCTGCACAGTTCACAGCCTAAAACAAACAGTTTTACGCGTATAATCTGTAAATAAAAATACATTAGACATACACTAACTCTTATTTGTTTCTCATATAGTGAATAGTTCCTGCATAAATGAGTTAAGAGACGAAATATAACCTTTTGTGCCAAATTTCTTCCTTTACGCCTGTATACCCGTTGCCCACAAAAGTAGTCACAAGAAGAAGAAGAAGAATTCGTGGAAACATTTTACAAGCCTATATGACACCTGATTTCGGCTGAAATAGGTGTCCAAGCTCGCTTCGCTCGCTTGGACAATTACACTCACTGAGGCCACATTTTCACTGCTAGCTATGTAGGCAGCACTCAAGCCCCACTCAGCCACGGGAAGTTGAAGAAAACTGTCATCAATCTCTAGACGGTAGATATTAAAGTAAAGGGGAGGCGGTAGCGGAGCGGTTAGAGTCTCCGACTGGCGTTCTCGGTGACCCGAGTTCGATCCCCGAAGAAACCCAAAACCTTCCTGCACCGTCGAGTGGCCTAAGAACACCCACATGCCCTGCCTATCAACTCTACCTTCGACTGCGAGTGCATCGGAGGACACAGGGGGGCGGCATGAGCCTCACAGGCGTCACTATAAGAATCCTTTGGGAATTTGGGTTTGCCCCAACCTGCCCCAAAGCAATTCTGTGGAGCATCTAGTTCACCAAGAAGAGGCTTGATGTAAGGCAGGGCATCTGCGATAACTTGACGATCCAAGGGTGGCACTTGCTCACTAAACAGTGCTAATGGAATCATCTCGGCTGTTAGATACCAGAGATGCCGCTTCATTGCTCGGACTGCAGACTGTGAAATGGTTTTGTTGACAATCCCATATTGCAGCAGGCGTTTGTAAAGTTGCAAATCATTCCATGGTGCATCAACAGACTTCATGCAGGTGAGCCACCAAACACCATATACATGAGTGACAAAAGTAGCAAACGCACGAACTTTGGAGACTTGATGGTGAGTAGTAATAGTAACTCGTGGCAGTTCAGCATTGTGTTTTTCACTCAGTGCTATTTTCAAGCAGTACAGCAATTTGGCTAGCCATCTTGCCTTGTGAAGTGCACCTGGACGTCGGAAACGCACCTCACTATCTGAAGCATTAAGGTACACCATGGACAGCTCACAGAATTCACGGTAGTCATCTCGCTAAAAATTCTACAACATTTATGGCACATTCTACCATTTCAGCTTTCATTGGAGCTAACACATCCTTTTCCACTGCACTGTGATGATCTGGGCAAAATAGGAGTGCTTCTGTTGACGTATGTGGCAGTGAATGCCAGTTGCTACGAAGTCGGGTAAATAAGGATATGTCTGGTGACTTTGATGCTTCAATCTTCAAGTCTTTAAAGACATGTGAGAGTATCACTTCACCAACATGATGGCGACAGGCGGGGACATAGGAGGGGTCGCTGTAATGCATCCTGGATAGCAATGCAAGCTGCTGTAAGGTTTGGCCTGTGTTTGAACTTGTTGTGTCAAAAGTCATGTTGACAATTCTGTCTGTGCAGTGCCACTCAGCCATGAGTTTCATTGTAAGGTCTGCAATAAATTTTCCCTGTTTGATTTGTTGGTTGCCTTCTTAGGGCTTGGAACCCCAAGTAGCTTGGGGGTGTGTAGCATTAACCAACAAGTACTTTTCGACGCTCTTCAGTCACACGATGGTTTGTAAGTGTTGGAGTTACTTGCTGTCCCAGTGCAACGTGCACAGCTTGGGAGGTGTCCAGTCATCACGAATTCTTGTTGCAATATCACCAACAACCTTACGCCTTGCTCGATCTGCTGTTGCATATGACATCGCAACCTGAGAGAGCTCACCTCCAGGTTCAAATATCACTGTTTGGGTGTGTATGCAGCTTGCTGCTTTGGTGTTGTGGGAATTTGTGTCACATACATATTTAATCTGAGTTTCTCTTACCTAACATAAACCCATATATCCCTGCCCGACTCCATACCCTAGATAATCAACTAACTAGGATACTTATCGGTGGATAGTGGTTTTAAAAATGGCTGTAGGTTCTTGTATTAATACTGCAATGGTCTTGTGATCCCAGTGGTAGCGCGTGATCAGAGCCGCCTTGAAAGACAAGAAACGGCGGGCTGGAGACGGTAGTTGCCCGGCGTCAAGTGGTTATCACCCCAGTAACTTGACGCACGGCTATTGTTATCAGTTGTTGTTTTTTAACACAGTCCTATGATTTAACAATATATGTACAAAATTAATTTATGTACATAACTCTTCATATTAATAAGAGATGTTAACTGGGGTGAGGGCTGGTAGTGCTTGTACTTGTAGACAAGCAAGCACGTATATTAAATTGATGTTATCCTCACCGGAGGGTCTGGGTGTACTTGTACTTGTATTTATACAAGCACGTATTAGATGTTAACTCCTCGGATGTCTAGAGTGTCCCGTCCTTGTACTTATATCTACAAGCACGTCTGTATTAACAATAGTTGTTACTCCGGGGAGACTGGAAGTGTACTGTTTCTCTCCTGGGGGCGAGCAGCGGCCAAAACCAATCCTACCTACACGTGTCAATCGTTCGTGGTGGCGGCGAGGCGCACCCCTACCAATACCTGCCACGAATACACGCAGGATAGGTACAAATATTATGAGGGCGACCAATACCCAGTCGCTCCAAATTAAGGTGCTAATTTTTTAAGTGCAATGTTTATTAACCACTGGGAATATTAATTTACCCTATCCCAGTACTAATCATTTACTTAAATTACCTTAATTATTACCCATTACCATTATAATTAATATAAACATCCCTATACACCCTATCACGAGCGGGAAAATATTCACTCACAAGGGGGGGGGGGGAAACAAAACCACCACTCTACCAATTATGAAGGGGTTTATGGATAATTTCCACACTGGGGCTGGCGAAAACTGAAGTTACGCTTCATGTGACATAAACCCCAGGCCCATAGCGCCGCAACCTTTCAATAGTGGTTTCGGCACTGTGGGCTTTAGCTATTTTAAAATTAATATTTTTGATAGAGGTACCAGTGAATATGCTGACATATACTTGATCGGGGGAGAGTTATCTCCTGATGTTATAGTACCCCCGTATAGTCTTTAAACCATTGACCTCAAAATGGTTTTAAGCGCTCATTATCAGGGAAGTTCAGGGGGCCCTAGATAGGAGACTAGTCTACACTCATCTTTTAAAATTTAATGAGAGATCTGAGGTAATATTTGACTGCCTGTCTACCATGATTTACCCAAAAATTTGACACCTGATATGGGCCCAACATTGTAGCCATTCGCCATGTAATGAGTTCCTATGATATTCTTCCACCAACAATTTATTTAAGAGGATGGCGTTTGGGGAATTAGTATGGGATGGCAGGTTTTTTTTGGAAGATCAGCTTGAAAATTTCGACCTCGACACCTAATACCCTCATGATCAAGGAACAGACCCAATAGGGTTTCAATTTGTTCCTATGGGGGCTGGCTGAAGGCTGGCTGTTTATTCCTCAGGAAATATCTGCTTCTGTATTGTTCTGATCCAAAACTTCAAAGGATCAGAGCTATCCCTTTTATTAACCTTGCAGGGAATATTAACCTTGCAGGGAGTATTGCCCTTTGCGGGGAGTATTAACCCTGCAGGGAGTTTTAAACCCTTTGCAGGGAGTATTAACCTTGCAGGGAGTATTAACCCTGCAGGGAGTATTAACCTTGCAGGGAGTATTAACCTTGCAGGGAGTATTAACCTTGCAGGGAGTATTAACACCTGCAGGGAGTATTAACCTTGCAGGGAGTATTAACCCTGCAGGGAGTATTAACCTTTCAGGGAGTATTAACCCTGCAGGGAATATTAACCCAAAAGGGAAAAACCTTTCTATGTCTATCACAGGATCTGGGATCAATTCAGGTTCCCTTATTATATCTTCAGATATGTCTGACTGAGTGGAAACCATATTAGGATTATTATTACACTCTTTCAGCCAGGTGGGGCTTTAAACCAAATCCTATATTCAATTTGAGGTTGCTATCTCCTCGCGACACATTATTATTAGGATTTTCATTAGTGGAAATATATTCATTATGAACTGGAATACCACTTTTCCTCTAAAACCTCACTTACTGGTGGGCAAGAAAGTGGTTCCTATTCTGGTAATTAATAAGGGTTGTGCATGACTAGGAAAAACTCTCCTGTTCGACTGTAGGGGTATGTGGGATGGGTCCCATTATTACCTTACCCCAGCACTGGTGAACATTGAGACGTTATGTATTTTGATGACCTTCCTTAGGTAACGCCCAAAATAATCGGCTCCTATTATTAATTGGAAAGGTCCATCAACGTCTTTGAAGGTATTACTAACTAGTTTAACACATTATCCCTCAGCATTTCAGCTGTGTCCTTTAGTCCATGAACAGTTAAACTGATACCAATTATTGATACTACAGCAGCTACCCTACATTTATTTTCTTCCTAATGGATAGGGGTTGAACTATGTCATAGGTTTGAGCCTCAAATTTTTGGCGAGAAACCTGATATGGCTATGTTCACTTTATTAATTATCGGTAGTTTTAACAATTCAACTATCTCCCTGCTTATGAAGGATCTTTGTGCACCACTGTCAAACATCGTCTTTACAAGACTGAATGACCATTATGGCTCACATTTAACTCGGCAGTTGGAATAGCTGCTGAACTATACTCTTTTTAGTGACTGCATTTCAACTATTGTAGGGTCTGAGTTGTTTTTCACTGTTAGGACAGAAAGCGATGTTATGAACAGATTGCTTACATTTCCTACAAGTTCTTAAGTTTATAGGGCATGCATTTGAAGCATGTTTACCACGGAGACAGGTTAGGCCCGTTACCAAGGCGCATTAACCTTTCAACTCTGTAATAATCTGAATAGGACATTACATGTGGGGCGTATAGGGAATGAACCGCATAGTTAGGTGAGGGGCGGCCTTGACTAGAGCCAGATAAAGCTTTAGAAATAACTTCCGCACTTCTACTTTTAACACTTCTTGTAATGATCCTAATACTCTATTAGCTCTATTTCAGGCCTCAATACTTGTTTCCTAGGTCGGAGGTCTGGGTTCACCCCACTCCAAGATCTTTTTCAATTCTGATTTTTTCAGCGATACATTGCTATGGTGTAATCTATTACCAGGGTTTTTTCTACCAACATTCATAACGCTGCATTTATCCATATTAAACGTCAATATTAAAAATCAGCCTACGCTGATGACTGCACCCTTGCCTTCCCCTGCGACAGATGTGGGCTGGCAGGACACGGTGTGCCGCATCAAACCCGGCATTGGACAACATCGTCACCTGGAGTAGTCGATGGCAGGTCAGCCTGGGCCCCTGACAAAACCAGGCTCTGCTTATCTCCCGCAGGCAAGACATCGCCAACCTGCCTGCACCGGACATACGGCTTGAGGGCAGATCACTTCCCCTTCAGAGATCCATCTCCATCCTTGGGGTGGAGTTTGACGCGGGGCTGACCTTCACCAGTCATGCCAGGAGAGTTGCTAAAAACTCTGCCCGGAGACTCAGCTGTTCCGGCGCATCTCCCACCTTCTAGATGCCAAGGGGGGTGAAGGGACAAGAAGGTGAGAGACTTACCTTCTTATAAATTGTTGGTATGACTTTTATTCTCCTTGGTCACCCGAGTCTTGATTTGCCCAGACACTGTGCGTGGCTTGCTGGTTCCTTGGACAGCCGCTCCCGTGAGCTGCGGTGGAGCAGAGCCTCACACACGCCCCACCAAAAACCTGCCAAAGTATTGCTGCGGTTAAAGCATGGTGAAATTTGCTTCCATAATCATGAATAAAGATCCATTTGGTAATAACTTTTTTTAATTTTCAAAGTTATGTTCAAATGATGTTCTTATCCTCTGTATCCCTGCTACCTTTGGAGGATCATACGCAGCATTGATTTGCTCTTCAGGGAAAACCCATTTCCTGGGCCCAGGCACGGAAAGTTTAAACCTGACGTCTCCACAGTTCCCAAATTTCTTAGGCGCTTAACCCGAAAAACAAAATGTAATAAGATTCAAATGTTCATGAGAGAGCAAACGTTCTACTTTCTTCACAGCATAAAAACAGGTGTACACCAAATTTTCACATTATGAAATTTTCCACACCACAAAACTGCATTTTCAATGAAATAAACATATCAAAGGTTTTCAATCTGGGCAAAAAAAATACAAGGTTATCCAAAGAGAAACAGAAGTTTTTATAAAGTGCACCAACAAGCAATCTCGGCATGCTGGCTGGCTACGGGAGAACTGTGCAGTGGTGACCATGAACTTATTTAACAGTGCCTGCAGCCCACCATGCCACATAGTAATGGAGCATCATGCGCTGAAGAGAACAAGTGCTTTATGTGTGGGGCAGACCTAGGGAAAAGTTTTCTGGGGACCAAGTTACAAGATAACCTGAGAAAGTTTTTATGGGGCAAAATTACCAAACAGCTTAAGCTCCCTTCACACTAACGGGCAAAGCCCGCCGGGAGTGCCGTCACCGGCAAAAGCCCGCGGGCACACCGAAAACTGTTGTCCACACAGCAGAGCCTGCCTGGCCCAGTCAGGGGGCGAGCAGCTGGGCAGCCAGGCAGTGTAACCCTTCTCTATTCAGAAAAACTGTGCGGTACGAAACAATGCGAAGCAGGAAGGATCGTAAGAAGCTGGCACTGTGTACCATAATTTATTGCTATTTTGCCTGCAAAAGAAAAAGGGCCAAAGTGGAGAAAAAGAAGTGGCTCCCCTTCTTCACTCCAAAGCTCCACATGTAACCTCGTATGTCTGGGAGCGACGCACTGCCGGGCAGTGCCTGGTGAAAAACGCTCCCCCTACCATCACGGCATTTTACTCATTTGCCCGCGGGCAAAAGCGGTGAGCCCGTCAACAGGCAAACTGCTCGCTTGTGCTCGCGGGCATTGCCCGTAGTGTGGACGGAGCTTTAGTATACGTTGATACTGTATAACCTTGTATATTTTACTAAATCATCTTTGGGATAGTTTTGTATATCCTTTAAGCACAAATAAAAGTAAGTAAAGATGGGGACATACACTGTGCTGCACGTGGCCTCGGTGCTCATCTCCGTGGGGATAGCCATTGAGCCTGTGGTGGTTGAGAACCCACTACCCCGGGACCACAGGGCTATAGTCAATTCAAGAACCTTAGAGCCAAAAATCTCCTCCCCCGAGGAGGAGCATGCCAGGCCAGCTTCGCTATGGTCTCTTATTGGTTGAAAAAAATTCAGTGGAAATCGGGCATCCTACAGTCCTTTGTTATTTCTTTAAAAAAACACACCATATATTTTCTTTGAGTGCATGAAAGTCTCGATTCCCCACGTTTTGTAAATGTGTTATCACATGGACACAAAAGTAAGCCAGATACTCTTCATGAAGACGAGATATTGAGAGGGAATAAAAGGTTTTGTTAAATTCTAAGTGAGGGAGGAGGTGAAGAGAGTCAACTGATGGCGCCTGTCACCTTTTTGAGGTGAAACCCAAATAAACCCTAACCTGACCCCCATCACCACCACCCCCACCACCACCACCATCACCACCCCACCACCACCACCACCACCACCATCACCACCCTCACCCCCACCACCACCACCACCACCCCACCACCACACCACCACCACCACCACCACCACCACCATCACACCACCACCACCACCCCCACCACCACCACCCACCACCCCACCACCACCATCCCACCACCCACCCCACCACCCCCACCCACCACCACCATCCCCCACCCCCACCACCACCCCCCCCCCCACCCCCCACCACCACCACCACCACCCCCATCACCACCACCATCACCACCACCCCCACCACCACCACCACCACCACCACCACCACCACCACCACCACAAACCCCCCACCCCCACCACCCCCACCACCACCACCACCAAACCCCCATCACACCACCACCACCACCACCATCTGAAAAGAAAAACACGTGTTGCTTGTACACTGGAGATGTGTTGTGAGGAATAACAACTCAAATGCAGAGCTACAAATAAAAGGGAAGCAGACGAGAAGTACGTCAGAGGTCACAACCCTCATTGCCATCCCCCAGAAGCATGCCCTGCGATAACGAGTAAAGTTTCAGCCCTTGTTAAAAAGAAAGCTGTAGAAGACGTGTTTCGTTCAGCAACAGACATCGTTGAAGAGGTATTCCGTGACAAAGTTGATCCTCACGTGCCCCTAACTTCTTTACCTGCTCCCGTGAACCTTGCCTGTCAAGGAAATCGTAAGCGCAGGGCCACACGACCAGCTGAACCTCTTGATTTGACTTTTGAAATAAATAATGATAACATTCCTCAAAACTTTCTGCAACATGACATTTTTATTGGTGGCCAACGACATCTGTTATTCTCAACACATAAACAATTGTCACTGCTTAGCAAGGCAAAGCATTGGTATGCTGATGCTACATTTAAAATAGTGCGACGCCCTTTCACTCAACTTTTCAGTATTCACGCTTATGTACAGTATGGGAGTAATATGAAACAAGTACCACTGCTGTTTGCTCTGATGTCTGGAAAAAGACGCAGAGACTATAAGAAAGTATTATCAAAGACTAAAGAACTTCTAGGTGAGGAACTGAGAGCGGAGGAAATTACGATTGATTTCGAGGAAAGTGTCTGGCGTGCAATTCCTGACGTCCTGCCTAATATTTTTTATTCGAGGATGTTGTTTTCATTGGGGGCAAGCAGTATGGAGGAAAATTCAAGAGCTGGGCCTACAAGCGTCGTATACAAATGATGCTGGGATCCATAAATACCTGAGAAAAGTCCTTTCACTACCATATGTGCCAGCAGAACATATAGAAGAACTGTTTGTAAGGTTTTACAGAAAAGCAAATGGCTGTCAATCACTTTTAAATCTTCTGGATTACATCAGAAAGACTGAGGCATTTATTCCAATATGACCTCCAAGGTCATGGTGCGTGTTTGCCAGAAGCATCCGCACCAACAATGATGTAGAAGGCTGGCACCACCGCATCAATTTGAAGGCGCGCAGAGGGCAACTGAGCTTTCACCTCCTCATAAATCTCCTTCATGACGAGGCCAGAATTGTCCCCCTCCAGGTGCGTCTGTTCTCAGATGGCAAGGTATCTGAGCTTAAAACAACGAGCAAAATACGCTAAACATCACGACAATTAGTTAGCCTCTGGGAGCAGTACAAGTAGCCCGTNTTTTTTATTTTCATAAAAAAAGATTCTAAAGTATAATATACGTTATAAATTTTTTTGGTAAATTCCAAAAAGACAAACAAGTCTTTTCCTTCAAGAAACAAAAATCAGTGCCTGGCTGCTGTTGCAATTGTCTGCTATCGGCTTAAATCGAGGCATCAGATGATTCAAGTGCAACTGCAGATAGGATCAAATTCGGAATGGCATTCCTTTTCTTTGCCTTTGATTAAGACTAAGCTTGAGAAACCTTGCTTACACAGATATAATGTTGGCATCTGCACAGAAATGGCTGTTGCCTGTAAAGCTAACTCCTTGTATTCCTGAGTATCAAGCAGGACAACCCATAAATACATGGGATGGCCAAATGTTTTGAAAGCTGCTTTTTGAGAATATTACACTCGAAGCTCCAATAGGGCATCATAATTATCAGTTCCATCATCTGAAAATGGAGTAAGCATCCACACGTTGTAGGTCAGGTCTCTTGGAAATATAAGTCAAGGTTTCCTGCATCAAAGTAAGGTGTCTGGTAATCAAGTGGGACGTTCGTACCTCCAGTGTCTGTTCTGCTGTCTGCTTTCTATCATTATGTTCTCAGCCACAATCTCTCATATAGGTATCAAAGAATTCGAAATCAGAAAAAACACTGACTTGTAATGATAAGTGGGCATGATCTCGTCCACCCACCTGTCCACCCCAAGACAGCCGGTCACCCCTCACTTAGTCTCGTCCACCTTTAGGTGGACCGTCCACCCAGGTTGAATAGCACTGCTCTAATCAATCAAAAATATAATAATGGCTGTCAACAACTCCGCCTCGGAGTCTCTAATAGGGAGGGGATTACAAATATCCCCAGGTCAGAATGACGTCACGGTGACGCTCAAGGTATCTTGATACTTCCTTATATATATATATATATATATATATATATATATAAAATATATATATATAAATATAAATTTATGATATTTGAAGCTTTAAATATAATTTCCAGTCTGTGAAACATCACCTGTCCTCCTCTAATCCTCATATTTTTTTCGCACCAATACCTTGCTATCTGTGAATACTGATAGAGGTCCATTGTAGGTTCCCTATTACTTTCTCTATTATAATTTTCAATCCCAAGCTGGCTATTGCATATACATAGGCAACGACACAACCTGCTTTCGTACCCACTATTTTGAATCTTCAGTTTTTAATCTGACTTTGACTTCAATGTGACTCACTTACTAAATTTACCTATGGTATATCTCTCTCACTTTGCTCTTTAGACAATGAAATGTTCTTCGACTATTTGGCTTCCAAACTGAAGCACATTTGAACTCATTTTCCTTTTGCTGAAGTATTAATTCTTGGGGATTTCAATGTTCACCACCAGCTTTGGCTATCTTCCTCTTTCACTGATCAGCCTGGTGATGTGAAAAGCCCTCAACTTTGCTTTCCTTTGGGATCTAGAGCCCCTAGTGCAGTAACTTCCCCCGTTTTTCTGGGCCCCCTTTGGGACGTGCCAAACTTTCATCAAATGGCCAACTTTGATCTTGTCAAACCTCTAAGCCTTAAAATTTACTCGCAAACTTTATATTGCGGGGCTCCCCCGTTTACAATTTTATTTCCGTAACCTGTCCATCACTCTTGGCCCCCCCCGATACCCACCAAGGGTGGAGGTGCCTCTGGCTTTACACATCAACTATGGGGCAGGGGCCACGGCAGTACTAGTCTGATTTTCCAATAAATATTTTTGTTTCGTGTCAGAGCCCCACAATTTTTTTGCAGAGACATACGAGAAGTCATTGTCCTAACAGGGAACCATGCATTCGACACAAGTCATTAATCCTAAGCCCGTAAAAAATTTTGGGTTTTCCCTCGCTGTTTCTGCGTCAAATATCAATAGATACGGCTCACAGACGGTACCGTAGGATCCATCTCCTGTAACTCGGTTTTATTTTCTGTCTGTGTCTGCCAAGTCATTTTTCAATTTCCCAAAAAACTCCTTCATCAATAGAAAAGTCAGAATTTTTCCTAGTTTAACTCAAATAAACTTCGGACCGAGCCAAAACATCAGCCAAGCCCCGAGAGGAATTTGATACCGAAAATTTGAATTTTCTATGATAAAGGAGATGTTTACTAAGTTGAAATTTTAGCATGATTACGGCAGAAATTTGAGCCATAATTATAGCAGGAAATATTTACGATACCGTCTGTGACCCGCCCCCAATCTGGACAGCACGATAATAATTTGAATTTAAAACCAAGGCTTAGGGTTTTTGGAGTAGAAAAAAGTGAGGGAAAGTATGCCCCATGCAAAAAACCTTAGTTATGCCTTTGCACAAAAGATGGGTCTCTGACACAAAAAACTATAATAAGTCCATGGAAAATAAATACTCCCTGGCCCTCCACCTAGCGGGGTGAAGCCAAATGCACCCCGGTCCCCAAGGCGTATGAGGGGTGTTTTTACCGCGTTTGTTCATAAAGGAAGTATATTTGAAGATTTTTTCACCAATTTGATCAATGCAAGAGAGTGACGCCAGGTGGGGTGAACATTGAAACCCCAAGGGTATGGAAATTTTTTCAAAAAAAAAAATTACGATAAGATTTACCCCATTTTGGGAAATAAATAGTAAAAGAATTTTACATATACCCGGGGGGAGTAGATGGAGATATACAGCACATTTTAAATTTTAGTAAGAGAGGGATGGATATGAAAAAAAAAAATGAAGGGGAAAAATTTTTTAAATATTAAAGACCGTGGGCAGAGAGTAGGGATATCGTTGCTACATATGAAAATCCGGGTTTTGGGTGAAGATGAGATAAGAAAAAGGGGAAGAAAAAGGAAATAAAAAGGAATGCTTCAGATTTACAGCATTGGGATCCGTGGGGAAAAAAGATGTCTGCAGGAGAATAGGAAAGTTTCAGTTTGAAAGTTTGAAAAGACGTAGCATTTTTGCTCTTCATTTAGTTTAATTGGTAAGGAGTCAGTCTCCCGGGAAGTCGGGGAAATCATGACGTGGGTTTTGAGCGTTAATGAATGTGATAAGTTTTGGGTGAATGCGTCAGTGGACGGGCACTACATGTTTTCCTTCCCTTTCGGTCAACAGAGACGTGTGATGCTTTCTGTTGCAACATCCTGGTGGGGTTGGCGCTCACCACTACCGTGATTGAGGGGGTGCAGGGGCATACGCTTCCTTTTGGGTGGAAAAAAGCAACCACCGCTCGCCTTCCCGCCCTTTCAGGCCCACTTGCCCAATTAGAGAAGTTTGCCGGAACGGACGGGCGAGGTGGGTATAGTAAGCCCGAAAATCAGGCTCCAAATATGAAACCTCGTCTTTCCTTTGTTATAGGTTGTCTTGGTGCCATTCTTTATGCGTACCGGGATTTTAGCTTAATCTTTTTTCCTTTCATTTTTGATTTTCAATCTTGATCTTTGACTAAAATATTTAGAGACGTGCGTATGCTAACTGTTCGACGTAACATTTTCCGTACTTGGTTTTGTATTTTTTTTCCTTCCCCCATAGACATTTCAAATCAATTTGAAAAACGGAGGGAGAGCAGTAGCAAAATTTTTTAACGTTTTCGAATGGCTTCTAGATGACCCGAGTTCACCCCGAATGAGAACAAAAATCCAAAAATCTTATGCACCGTCGGGGCCCTAAGAACCCCCACATGCTGCCAATAACTCTATTTTCGACGCGAGTCTCGGAGGAAAAAGGGGGGCGGCAGAGCCTTACACGGGCGTCACTATAAAAACCTGCCGGCCAAAACGGGCGAGGGGAAAACCCATCACGCCCCAAGGAACCCCCGGACCGCCACCCCAACCCCTGGAGGCATGCCTACGGCGCTTTATGCATAAATGTTATAAAAAAAAAAAAAAAAAAAAAACAACAACAACTCATAGTGTGTTTCAACCAGCAGTCAAAAATATGTTATAATATGGGGGGATAAGAATCGTTTTTTAATATTTTTATATAAAAATTATAAAAATAAAATTATATATTTTTATTTTTTATAATATATATTTTTAAAAATTATATATAATACTAGCCGAAAAAGCCGCCCCCCGGGCGGCTTTTTGGCTAGCTCCTGCGGAGGGCTATTGGGGGCCCTTGGCCACCAAACCCCACTCTCAGATAGCAGGATAGCTCTAGTTTCCTGAAATCGGTTGTAGAAATGTATGTTTTAACCCCAACCCTTTCACATCACCCCCAACCCACACCTCCCACCCTTTCCCCATCACACCCCACCCTTTCATCACCCATTACCCATCCCCACACACCCTTTCCCCATCACCCCCCCACCCCTAATTTCCCATCCCCCCCCTTTACCCACATCAATTTTCCTCAATTCTCGAAACCCCATTTTTTTTTCAATTCTCGCAAAATGGCTGCTAAAAAAAAAAAAAAATGATGGATTCATGGGGGTTTAAAAACCTCCCCTGGTCGACCGGGTTTCCCCCCAAAACTGTCCCATATAGGGATTGGGGCACGGGGGGCGGCACCATCGCGGACACACAGAACACTTTCGTTATATTATTTTACTAGCCGCAAAGCCGCCCTCCTGGGGGACTTTTGGCTAGCTCCTGCGGAGGGCTATGGGGGGGCCCCCCCCAAAAACACAGCCTCCAGATGCCCCTTCTAGCTTTCTGAAATCAGGGATGTAAAAAAGTATGTATTAACCCCAAAACCCTTCACTTTCACCCCAACCCATTCTTTCACCCATACCCATACCCCCCCCCTTTACCATCACCCCCCCTATTCCCCCCCCCTTTAAATACCCACCCCCCACCCATTACCCATCCCCCTACATCAAGGTTCCCAATTCTCGAACCCACTTTTTTTTTTCAAAATCTCGCTAATAGGCTCTAAAAAAAAAGGATCGGATCAGAGTGGGTTTAAAAAACCCTTTTCCCTGTTGCCCCGCCCCAAAACTGTCCCCATATGAGGGTTTTCCGCCCACGGGGGGCGGCCCCTATCGGGACACACAGACAGACAGACGACACACACTCTTTCGCTTATAATTATATATATATTATATATATATATATAAAATATATATATATATAATATATAATTTATATAAAATTTTAATATAGTCAAAGACAAAAGTCGGTATATATTTTCGTAAAAAAATCTGGTAAAGGGTAACCTTTCGATGCTGGGGGGCGAGTCATACGAAGGGTTTGGGAAAAACACTGATAAGTGCTTCGATCTCACCACCCATACGTAAAAGGGTTTACGAGCGAGCGCAAAGCGCTCGGGGTCCTCGGTGGATACGGTTTTTTTCTCACTTAAGCCGGGTCCCACCTTCCCGCTTTACCCCGCCGTACAAAAACAAAGAGTAAAAGATGAAGTCAAAACAAAGCTACCGCCCCGCCGTACGCTGACGGCCGCGTACAAATTTAAATTTAAGTCATCTCCCCCGCTCGGCGGTGTGCTCGAGCGGATTTGCAACTGTGCCCATTTACCACAAATCCCACTCAAGCGGTGATGATGGGACGTCTTTGTTGTTAGGCGGCCCGTAAAAGGGGAAAGGGGGGAAAACCGGGCTTTAAAAGGGGTTCACACTACACGTTTTCGCCGTGTCTAGTGGGCGGGCGTCAGTGACGCGACCCGCCACTCCCGCGGTACGTAGAAAAAATTGGGGAGTCCAAATAAGTAGCAGAGCGGGTCTCAAGGTCAGTGACGCATCACGCTCCAGCAATGGGGTGGTCGGGGGGCCTAAGTTCACATTAAAACCGGCAGGAAGTGAGTCACTGTGAGCACGATGACAAGATGCACGTAGATACGCCCAGAAAAAAACGTGGGGAAAACCGGGGCCTTAAGCGGCCAAACCGGTGTCGTGGGGCAAGTGTCGTTTATGAGGGAATGTTGTTATAACAAAGGCAAAAAAAACGGGATTTGAGGGGAGTAATACAAATTTTTGACTTGATCAAAAAAGGCTTTCAGGCGGCATTTCTCCACGCGTTTCCCCCTTTTCGGCAGACCGCTAGGTTAGGAAGGGTTAAAAAAAACGTTAAGTTAGGTTAGGTTTAGATTTACTCAAATTTTTAGAAATTTTGTGGGAAATCACAAGAGGTTATTTTAAAGAAAACCCTGTCAAAATTAATGTTTTCCCCCTCAACTCCGTTTTTTTTCCCTTTTGTTAGCAAACAGACACTTGCCCAACGCCCACCCCCCCGGGGGCCCAACCGCACGCTTTTCATGAGCTTATTTTTTTTGGAATCCCGCTCCGAATGAAAGCGGTCTTGCCACTGTTTTCAACCCCTTTTTGTTTGCATGTTTTGCTCACGTGAGGGGTCAGCATGGCGCGTGGCGCGTGCCGCGTGCCGCGGACGGGTGTCAGAAAAAACGTTATTTGCTAATTTGAGAAAAGGGCTGTCGACTAAGTTGAAAAATTTGGTGTGGGGTTTTTGGGACCACACCCCTAGCAATGTACACAGGTCAAACCCCGGGGACCCGCAGTGCGCACGTGCGGCGGGTTTTCTACGGGCTCCTCGCCCCTCGCCGATTAAGGGGCCTTACGGGTTTTGTATCCACGAGTAATTTTTTAAGGATTTTTTACAGGAGTTTTAAAAGTGGAGGTATTTTAAGCGGGGCTCTTAACCGGGGGTTTTGGGTAACCCGTCCGGGGGTTGGGGGGGGCCCCCCCCGAAACACATTGCAATTTTGGGTATTATTTTAAACTCACTCAACTGTTGAGGCTCGCTTGACATGGCCCTTAAAACAATCCGGGATTCACCCCTTTTTTTTTAAGGATTTTTTACGCCACTGATTTGAGCCCTTCCTTCCTTTTATAATTATCCAAAGCTCTTGAATTTTAGTAAAATTTTTATCTCATCTTGAAAAAATTTAAAATTAATCTATTTAATTATTACCCAAAAAAACTATTGAAGATGAAGAGGTAAAAAGATAAAATGCCCGGCGACTTTGCTGGGCGAGTATACTTCGCATTCCCACGAATAGAAACTTAAAAGGGGGTAAATTTCTATTGAACCTTTCAAAATTCCTTAGTTTGTTTTAGCTTTTTCGCATCGGGGGCAGTACGAAGTTTGAACCTTATTGAACAGTAGCGAAGGGAAATTCAGGTTTGCCAACCACGAGCAGTAACGCGTTAGGGTTTACACAAGCTTAAAGATTTACAATCAATGGAAAAAAAACCTCAACAACTTTTGTTTTTGACTGTAAAAAAAATATAATAAAAAAAAAAAAAAAAAAAAAAAGAAAAGAAAAAAAAAAAAGAAAAAAGGGGAAAAAAAAAAAAAGGAGAAAAAAGGGAGAAAGGAAAAGAGAAAAAAGAGAAAAAAAAAGAAAAAAGAGAAAAGAGAAAGAAAAAGAGGAGAAAAAAGGAAAAAAAAAAAGAAGAAAAGAAAACAGGAAAAACAAGGGGAGGGGAAGAATATAATATGGGATAGATAATATTTGATATAAAAAATAAGAAAAAGAAAATTTATAAAAATTATAGAAATATTAATATGAGTATAAAAATATAATTAAATAAAAGAAAATTTTAATATAAAATATAAAAATAATATAATAATAAATAATACATAAACTCAACATTCCGGAAATTTTTTTATTTTAAAATTTTTTAAAATTATAAAATTTATTATATTTATTTTTTTAAAAAAATATAATAATATAATATAATAAAATTATATATATATATATAAAATTTTATATATATAAAATATTATATAATATTTTTATTTTAAATTAAAGTTTTTTATATTTTTATATAATAATATAATATTATATAAAATATAATTTATATATAATATATAATATATATAATATATTTATTTTATATTAATATATAATATATATATAATATAATTATAAAAAATCAGTTTTTTATGTTTTTGATCCCTAACTGTTGGCCGAACTAAAAACAGAACCAACCTAGCCTTTCCCCGGCAAAAAATTACTTATTCAATGACCCTTCAGGGTGGGGGTTGGTAGACCCGGAGCTCGGTTTGCAGAGCCCCTGCATTCGGTCAGCGGTTCGAGTCCCCAGGTTCGTCCTGCGTGGGGCGTTTTGTAGTCAAAAACCCTTGTATTTGGTTTATTTGCAAAGTGTCAGAAGGAAAAAGTATTTATCTTTATTTTCCATGAATATGGGGGGGTGAAGCAGTAAAGGGAAAAAAAAAATATTCTTTTCCCCCACAAACTGGGGTTAAAATTTAAATAAAAAAACATCAAAACGAATATATTGTTTTTAAATTTATATATGCCGCAAACCCGCCCCCCGGGGGGACTTTTTGGTTAGCCCCTGCGGAGGGTTTTGGGGGCCTTCGGCCAAACCACTGGTTTGGCCCACCCAAACACAGACTCCCCAGATACCCCCTTCTAACTTTCCTAAAAATCAGGATGTAGAAATGTATGTTTTAAACGCCAACACATTCACACCCCCCCCAACCCATTCATCACCCATCACCCAACCAACACCCATTACCCATCACCCCCCACCATTCCCTACCCATACCCTCCCCCTACATCAAGGTTTCCTAATTCTCGCAACCCATTTTTTTTCACAATTTCCGTAATAGGTGCTAAAAAAAAAGAAAAAAAAGTGATCGGATCACCCCCAACAGGGCCTTAAAACCCTTCCCCGGTCAACCTGGTTCCAAAACTGTCCCATATGAGGGGATTGCGCCACGGGGGGGGGAAACCCTATAGCACACAACACTTCGTTATTTAATATATTATATATATTATATTATATATATTAATATATATATTGTCTTAAAAAACTATGGTGTAAAATAATGAAATACTCTTTTTCTGTATTTTATATATTACAATTAATACTGTCGACAAAAATTTCACATCGGGAAGTGTTCCTTTCTTATTTTTGTAAGATGACGTCACCAAAACCGAAGTTGCAAAATCCATGCCTTTATAAATTGTCACAAATAATCTAGAGAAGTAGAATCTAGTACGGCCCATTTTTTAGAAAAATTTTTTAAAATCTTGAAAATTTCGCTTATTGGCGACATTCCATGGAAGTAACGTCTTTTTAAGAAGACACGTAAGGGGGGATGCTTTTACAGGAAATGTTGATAAATGGCATTTTTAAAATCAGCGACCCGAGAAAAAAACTTGTATATATTTTATAATTCGATTTACATCTACTTTTTCAATGATTTGGCGTTTGACTTTCAACGTGGGATTTTCAGCACCCATTATTTTTGAGCCAGAGGCATGGTCCCTTTCCCCAAATACAAAACAAAAACCGGAAAAGGCAATATACCCTTTCTAAATTTACATTTAAATGACCTTTGCTTTTGGCCAGTTTGCAAAGTCTATCGAAGACCGAACTTAATACTAAGAAATAGTAATGCCGGAGGAGCTAAGGTAAGGAGATCGCCCACGTCCTCGTTAGTATGGGAGGATCCCCCCGAACTGCAGGGTTTACCGGGTGCTGATTTCCCTTGGAACAGATCACTACTTGTTGTTGCTACACTGAAGGCTTCATGTCAAGTCCAAAAAAAAATCTTAAGAGAAACCATACTGTTTCATTTTAGAAATAAAGGGGGATTGACATGTGCCCAGGGGTATGCAGGGGCAGTCAAAAATCGGTTTCATGTGTCGGTACCTCGAGGATCCTGTAGAACTGGGGGATCCCTTAAAGCGTGAAACTCTACAGGCTGCCAAGAAGGTTTTGGGGACCCCCAAGGAGGGCGGGGTTTTTGTTCGAGGGAGACGCGGAGAAAATCGAGGAGAGTCGCGTTGCCAGGCTGGCGGGGAACCAGGCCCAGCACAGGGCTCTGTCACCCCGGGGGACTAAAAAACCCTCCTGGGGGAGGACAAGGGGGGTAGTCGGGAGCCTTTTTGAGAATGCGAGGGTATTTAAACGTAATGACCCCCTACCGACCCCTGAAGAAGCTCCTTTTTAAGTCTCCATTCGGGCGAGGCTATTCGGAGCAGATGAGCGCCGTGTCGGACAGGAGGACAGATGGTCGTTGGGGAGTACTTTGGGCAGTTGTTTACGGTGGACCCCCCACTGAGCAGTTTCCCCACGGGGTTTACAGGCGTGGATGCCGATCCCCCTTTTGACGAAACCGCCCCTCTCTTGACGAAGTCAGAGAGGTTAGCAAAGTTGAGGGGTGGAAAGGCATGGTGTGTGAATACCCGTCGGAGTCCTCAAAGCTGGGGGGAGGCCTGACCGCGGTTGCATGCTGTCCTGACTCCCGTGGGCAATCGGGGTACCTTTCCTCCGACTGGAAAAGGGGGGGGGGTCTTTCCTATCGGAAGGGAAAAGGACCGTCGGGGACTGCAAAAATTTACCCGGTATTACATCTCAGGTCCCAGGAAGGTGATTTGCCCATCTATTTCTGACACGGATCCCAATCTGTGAAGCATCGAGACTCAGCAGTCTGGGGTTAGCCTGGTAAATAAAAAACGGACCGTACCCAGCGCTTTGTGTCCTGGGGAACGCCGAAGTGAGTTTAAAAGGGGATGCTGCAAGCTTGTGATCTCAAAAAGGCGTTTGATTCAGGATCGTGAGTCACTCTTGATCTTCTGGACTTCGCGGGATTCCGCGGGCTATTGGTTTGTGACGGTCTTACTCTGGAGGAGGCTGGAAGGTGGGGGAGGTGTTCCAGCTTTTTTCCCCTTAAAACAGGAGTGAGGCAAGGGGCGTAAATTTTAGAAGTGATTTTAAAGTGGCTGAAGTGAAATTTCCCGTTCAGAATTTTTAAAAACTGATACTCCCAAAAATGTTTATTATACGTAGAAAGGGGAGAAACATGAGTGTCATTTAAAAAAGAAAGAAAGTTTTCTGGAAGGGTTTTGCGAGTAGAAGAGGAACTAGGTTTTTAGGGATTGAAAAAAACAAGGTTGCTCTCCCCATCAGAGATTTAGGAAGATAAAAAGTTAGGCGCTTGGCCACCCCCTGAAAACCCCATTCCTGTTAAGTTTTGGGAAATTAAGAACGCATTGAAAAAAGAAGGGGGAAGGTGCGATAGGAATTGATAGGCATAAGTTAGCCAGGAAAAGGTTATTTCCAGTTAGCCAAAGATTATTTAAAAAATATAGTTTTGAGAGGGGATAGGAAAATAAACAGAACAACAAACATTGGAGAAGGCAGGACCCTTAAGTAGCTGCAAATAACGGTTTGAAAGGGATCTTGACAGAAGGTGCGAGAGAAGGATAGGGTTTCCCACCACTAAACAAAATTACCTAACCCCTAGCTCCATGACCCCCTAGTGTGGGCGAAATACTTCATGGGGGCGAAAGGCATTGGGCGAAATGACCCGGGTTCCAACTAACCATTTCCGTCGGCGGTTTTTCCCATTTGTTAGGGAAAAAATCTCGGTAGCGCAAACCCTGCAGGTTTCCAGAGGCAAGGATGGGAATGCACCGTGGTTTTGCAACTTTTTATGGTGGGTAAAAAAATAAATCAAAAAAAGGTTGGGGGATGTTGGGTTGATCTTTTTGTCGCAAATCCTTAAACCCCTGGTAGCCCTATTTTGGGAAAGGGCCAAAAAAAAAACCAATTTTTAAGGATTTTAATATATCAAAAAGAAAAACAGCCCCAAGGAAAACACACATGAAAAAATTTTGGTTTTTGGGCAAATTGTTTTCCGGGGTTTTCCTGCCCCTGAAAAAAAGAGAAGATGAGGGAGGTTTATGGCAAAGGCCAAACCCGGGGGAAAAAGGAAGGGATTAAGAAGGAAGCAAGGGGGAGGACAAATTTGACCAAGGCTACCTTTTGAGGGTTTTTTGTTGTTTTTTGGGGGGGGTTTTGGAAAGGGGGGTTTTTAAGGTTGTGGGGGGGGGGTTTGGGAAAATTACCGTAATGTTTTTTGGTGTTTTTTGGGGGGGTTTTCCCCTGGTGGTGGTGTTGTTGGGGTTGGGTTTTTTGGGGGTTGGGGGGGTTTGTTGGGTTGGGGGGGGTTGTTTTTGGGTGTTGGGTTTTTTTTTCTTTCCCCTTTTGGGGGGGGTTTGGGTTTGTGTGGTGTTTTTGTGTGGGTGTTTTTTTTGGGGTTGGTTTGGGGTTTGGTTGGGTTTTTGGGTTTTTGTTTGTGGTTTGGGGTTTTGGTTTGGTGGGGGTTTGTGGTGTGGGGGGGGTTTTGGTGGGGTTTGGGGGGTTTTTGGGGGGGGGGGGGGGGTTTGTCCCCCCCGCGCCCTTTGGTGTGGGTGTTTTTTGTGGGGTTTTGGGTTTGAAAAAAATTGTTTTTGGTTTCCAAAAAAAAATTTTTTTTTTTTTTTTTTTTTTTTTTGTTTTTTTTTTAAAAAATTTTTTTTTTTTTTTTTTTTTTTTTTTTTTTTTTTTTTTTTTTTTTTTTTTTTTTTTTTTTCTTTTTTTTTTTTCTTTTTTTTTTTTTATTTTTTTTTTTTTTTTTTTTTTTTTTTTTTTTCACCCTTTTTTTTTTTTCTTTTTTTTTTGTGTTTTTTTTTTTTTTTTTTTTGTTTTTTTTTTTTTTTAAAAAGTTTTTTTACCCCAGCTAGCCCCCCTAACTAAGATACTTATCTTGGATAGAAAAGGGATTGGGTTGAAGGACGTTATCAATACTGGCTAAAAGGGGCTTTTCGGTGGGGGGCCCCGGCCGTGAAAGCAGGCCGGAGTGGGGAGGTTTTGATCTGAGGCCCCGTCAAACCACACTGACCCCCAAACTGTTATAAAAACACTGTGTTTAAACTTCAACACGTCCAAGGTTTTTAAACTTTTTATATATAAAAAATTTTCCCAAATTTGTTCATAAATATTGGTTTTTTTTTTTTTTTTTTTCTGTGCCAAAAAATTGGTTTTTTATCAAAAAAAAAATGCACAATAGGTTAGCTTTAAACCCGCTGTACTATAAGGCCATAATCAATTTAAAACTTATGCTTGATTTCAAAAGAAATATTTTCTTTTAACATGAAAAATTGTACCCCCTGATTGTACCAAAAATGGCCCCTTATTTTAAAAATGAGGCCACAGTTCCACAGCCTCAAAATGTACCATTTGGTACAGTTGTACCCCAGGGGCAGCACTTGAAGGCATTTTTCGGAAAAAAAAAAAAAAATTAGCCTTGGGAAGTCAGTACGGGCTGCGGAAAATGGGGGGGAAACAATTTCCATAATATCTCAAGTACCGTATTAGTTTGAGAAACGTTAGGGAGAAACAAACCCGAATTTAACAGGCTTCCCTGTGCTATAAACAGATTAAATTCCATAATAAAAGACCGGTCTGTTTTTTGGGCATATTACCTTTAAAAAAATATTTCAGAAATCAAGGGGGGAAAATTGCATACTGCGTAAAATTTGTGAAAAAAAAGTACATTTTTTAGTGGAATACGTTTTCCCGCAGACAAGGTCTAAACAAGACAAACAAAAAAATTAGATGATAAAAGATAAGAAGATGTATGGTGCATCAATAAACGGTCAGACGGCACAAAGGGTGCGCAAAATTAAACTGTTTATCTAAAAATCTGTTTTAGCAAAAAAAAAAAAAACGGTGATGCTTTTGGGGAGATCAGTGATCATAACAAAAAAATTTTGCCATTTTTGGGCTAGGGTCAATAGTTTCATAGTAAAAAAAAGGGGGAAAAGCAAAAAAGGGAGTGTTTCTGACCATTTTTAAACTGCAAAAAAAATTGTTTTTGGGGTTTGGGCGAGTTTATTTATACAGACGTAAACATGATCCGGTACCAATTGACTCTTTCGAAGAACAATATTAATTGTATAATTTTTTTTCAAACACTGCCAGTCAAAAAAAAGTTTTGTCTTTTTTTTATAAAAAGAACGCATTTCCCGAAAGATCGAGAAAAAATCAAAGGAAGCAAAGTTGAGGCTCTAAAAATCCTGCTCCATATTTGTCCAAATCCGATCAGTCCCGTATTTAGACGCCAAATACCAAAAAATGTTTGTCCGGCAACGGTGCAACGTGCCACCGTAACCCACATTTTTTAACACTTTATAACGAAAAAAAATTTCATAAACACACGGGGGATAGTAGTAGAGTCCGATGGAGGTGGTTTCGGGAGGCCCAAAAATATAACTCATCACAGGCACCTCTGTCTCGGATTCTTACTCTTGTCTGTTTTTTACGGAATAGTGACACTATTTTTACGGGGTCAGCTTCTGAACCCATCCCATCCAGTTGGAAAGACCATGTCCCCGAGAAAAGAAGTCCCTGCAGTATAAGAAGACTAAAGTTTGAAACCCGGGTGTGAAAGGTGAAAATAAACATTTTGAAAAAAAATAAAAAAAAATAAGGTTTTTTCCTTTTTCAGCTTAATCATCATGCGGCTCTAAAATTGACCAGGGGTCTTTTCCCTTTGTATCTTTTTTTTGGGGGGCTTGGGAGCGAGGGGGTTTTTTTTTTTGCCAGTGGTTAGAGTCTTAGTTCAGTGGTTTATTAACCTTTTTTAGTGCTCGTACCCTTTGAGGTCTATAATTTTCCCCGTACCCCCCATCAGAAAAAAGTATAATTAGAGTAACGAATTTTTTTCCTAACTACAAACACAAGTACCAATGTTTCATTCAGTGATCTTTTGTTTTTGCATTTTATCAATTTTGTGATGAAAAAAGAGGTCCCGAAATGCCCCACGCATGTCGCACTTGCATCCAGACGGGTTTCCCAACCCTTTGGGGTTTTAGGTGTAGTAGGTTGAAAAACGGGATAAAAAACGTGGTTTCAAATGCACAATGACCTCCCGAGGTCCCTTTGCTAACTATGGGAAATTTTGAGTTGTGCACACCAAAAAATCTAGCTGCATGATTTAAAAGCAATTTTTTGGGTTCTGTCGTTTGGCCCGCAGTAACAAGATCATCTTTTAAATATTACTGTTATTTTGGAATCCAGGTGAAAATTAAGGATCCCGTATCCATCTGGCCCAAAAAAACCTCCCATGGTGAAAGATCCTGGAAGGAGTGAACCGCCCGCAAATGCTCTTTCACTTCATAACCCCTGGACACTCCCCGCAAAAGCAGCTCATTAAAGAAAGGAAAATTAGAAAAAATTTCCCCTTTACAAGCGCCCCATCCCAAAATTTGGGAAATTTTGGGTAAAGGCAATGGGCCCCTACCCAGTCAAGGCGGTAAACGACGAACGGGGAGGTACCGACGAGCGGCAGAACCTTCAAATCGTTACGAGAGTGGCATAGACAGGAAGCGGGTTTGGTGAGGTTCACGCGCGCGGCGGTGTATGGTCCCGTGTTTCCCTTTAAACTGCGTTTATATTGTAGAATAAATAGTCTATAATGCGAAAATTTTCCCGATACCATCAAAAAAATCAAAAGAAAAAGTTGCGATCGGCTATGAAGTTGGGGAAAATATATTTTAAAGAAGTTAATTAAAAGTAGGGGTGTATACTAAATTTCTCTTACCGCCAAAGTAAATATGTGCGGTAAGAGAAACGTGCTGGGGTTTTTGGGAGCGACCTTTATGAGGCGGGAGGTTAACAAAACCCCCCCGTACCCGAACCTCTCATTATTTGTCACAAAATACTTTTTTGCCCCATATGTAATACCCAATAATTTATATTATACTTTAAATAAATATTTGGAAAGTATATTTTTAACATATCTCTTAACCCTCCGATAGGGGTAAAAAAAACACGAAGGGAGCGAAGAAGGGGACCCAGGCTTCAACCTTGACCCCCAAATTCTCGCTGCTTTCTTCCAAAACAACCCCTTAATGGTAGCGAAGGTCTGCCGTTCGTCGTTTGTCGCTTACCGCATTTACTCTCGGTAGGGCCAATAATTCTCTGACATCATATGTTCGCATTTTTCCTTTGGGTGGAGTGTTTAACTCGTTCAAGGCGTGATACATCTGTCAGTTGCTAAGGACAAAATGAATCCCTGTTTTTAAAGTGGCAGCAAGCACTGCCCTTTTTTATAAGAAACATCTTGATTTCTTCGTGTAGTTCGAAAAACGTGTAAAGTGCGTGAGGCACCCCACTTCCGTGTGGAAAAAAAGGAACATATGTTTAGCTTCAATTTCTTTACAAAAGATGAGACAAGAAAGATAGACAAAATAATTATAATATATAATTTCCAGCCTCCTCATAAAAATGATATTAAATGGGAAGATGTTCCCTACCCTCAGGGGTAAGGTTTGTACCCCCTGGGGACAGGGGCCCAGGTAAAACCATGCCTAGTTCAAGACTCGCCAGGAGGTACTTTTTTTTTTGTGTCGATAGCCGAAGACACCCCATGCTGCCCCCCAACCTTCCCACGACTGCAAGTGTGACAGAGGGCACCCCGGGGGAAAACATAAACCTCAATTTAATTTCACTCACTCAAAAATCCAGCCGCGGGGCACCAGGGCGAGGGCCCGCCATCCAGCCCCCTTTAGAAAAAACATATAAGGACAACCACCTGAGGCCTCAAGGAAGAAAAAAAAAAAAAGCCAAAAGGGCAAAAGGTATGAAAAAAATATAAAAAAAAACCCAAGAAAATAAAAAATAGGGGGAGTCAAAAGCTTTTTCGTCTCATCAAGTCCCCCCCCTAAATGACTTCAACAGAGAGCTCGCACACGTACGCTAATCTCTGAGACGGGAAAAAAAAGACGAAGCGCCTTTGTTGGGTAAAAAAAAAACGTTTGCCGTGGGAATGTCTCATACGGGCTGCGGAAAAGGGGGGGAAACAAGTTTCAAATATCTCGAGTACCGTATTTGCTAGAGGAAAAAAGTAATGGATGCAAAAAAAAAAAAAGATTTTAACAGGTTCCTGTGGTAAAGCAGAATAAATTCCCTTATTAAATGACCGAATAAAGTTTTTTTTAGGGGATATTTCCCCAAAAAATATTCCAGAAATCAAGGGAAAATTGCATACATGCGAAAAATTTTTCGAATAAGAAATGTACATTTTCAAAGTGGAATCGATTCCGGGAGAAACGCTCTCCATCAAGAATAAAGTAAAGTTAGACGGATGAAAGTAAGATAGAGATGGGAAACAAAAGCTGCGGTCATTTAAAAGGAAAGGGTGCGCAAAAAATAAAAATGTTTTATCTAAAAATCGTATTAGCAAAAAATAAACGGATAGATGCTTTGGGTAGATCTCGTTAGCTTAACAAAAAGTTTCATGCCCTTTTGGTTAGGGTCATAGTTTTATAGAAAAAAATGGGAAACGCAATAAAAGTAGTGTTCTGACCCTTTTTTGCGTTAAAAATTTGGGAGTTTTATTGATACAGACGTAAACATGACTCGGTACCAATTGACATTTGCGAAGCCCAAAAATAATTGTTATATATTTTTTTTACAGAACCTGCCAGTCAAAAAAACAGTTTAAAATCTTTTTTATAGAAGAAGCATTCCCGTATAGATACGGGAAAAGCAAAAGGGAAACAAAGTGTAGAGCTTAAATACCTGCTTAATCTTCCAAATCCCCCTCTCAGCCAGTATTTTGACAGCCCAAAAACCAAAAAAACTGTTTTGGACGGCAACTGTGTGCAACGTGCACACCCTAACCTAATTTTTTCACACTTTTTAAAAAGAAAATGATTGAACACCCCACGGGGGATATGTAGTAGCAGTACCCGAGGATGGATTTGGTTACGAGGAGGCCCCACAAAAAAACTCGTACAGGGGCCTCTGCTCGGACTTCTTTTTCTTGTCTCTGTCTTCACTGGAATAGTGACACTATTTTTTTGGCGTCAGTCTTTGAACCCCTCCATTGGAAAGACCCAAAGTCCCCCAGAACGAAGTCCCTTGCATGTATAAAAACTAAAGTTGAACCAGACGTGAACATGGTGAAGGTAAAAACATATGAAAAAATATAAAATAAATAAAGTTTTTTTCCCTTTTTTCATGCTTAATCATTTATGCGGCTCTAAAATGGGTCCCGGGGTCTGATTCCCCAGATCTTTTTTTTTTGGGGACTTTAGGCGGGTTTTTTTTTTGCCAGGTCTAGAGTCTCTAGTTCATGGTTTTTCTTAACCTTTTTTTGTGCCCTACCCCTTTTAGGGTCTCATAATTTGCCCCGTACCCCCCATCAGAAAAAAGTATAATTAGAGTAACGAACCCTTTTTTTCACTAAAGCAATATACATGTAACAAAGTTACATTTCAGGATTTTTGTTGTTGCATTTTTATCAATTTTGTGTGAAAAACGAGGGTTCCCCAAGTGCCACAGCATGTGTCACTTGCACCGACGTTCCTAACCTTTGTTTTTGGTGAGTAGTTTGAAAACGCATAAGAACGGGTTCCAAATGGGACAATGACCCCCCAGAGGTCTTTGCTAAATTGGGGAAAGTTTGAGTTTTGCACACCAAAAATATCTGCTGCATTTATTTTAAATTTCATTTGGATTCTGCGTTGGCCTGTGCCAACAAGATATCTTTTAAAATATTACGTTATTCATGGAATCCCGGTGAAAAATAGGGGTCCCCTAGCCTCTCGTGCCAAAAACCTCTCCTGGTAAAGTATCCCTGGAAGGAGTGAATAGCCCCGCAAGCAAGTCCCTTTAGTAACGATGGACACCCTCTGCAAAAGCACTCATTTTAAGAAGGGGAAATTAGCAAAATTCCCTTCTACATGTTTCCACATCCAAATTTGGGAAATTTTTGGGTAAAGCAATGGCCCCCTACCGAGAGTCAAGCGGTAGAGCGCGAACGGCGAGGTACCCGAGGGGCGAACCTTCAAAACGTTTCCCAGAGTGGACCTCGACAGGGAATGCAGGGTTGGTTTAGTCTACGCGCGCGGGGGGGTATTTGGGACCAGTGTTTCCTCAAACTGCGTTGATATTTTTACGATAAAAAGTCTATAATGCGATTTGCCGTATCCCCTCAAAAAGATCAACAGAAAAAGTGGGGATCGCCATGAAGTTTGGGGAGATATAATTAATGAAGTTAATTTAAAAGTAGAGGCGTGTATACGTAAGTTTTTTTACCGCTAGTAAACATGTGCGGTAAGAGAAACGTGTGGGGGGTTCTGGCAGCGGGCCTTTTTGATGGGGTGTAGCGGTTTTTGGGGGCGGTTATCCAGTTTGTTGTTTTCTCGGATGCATGAGCGCGCCCGAGGTACGAGTTTTCTTTCATTTATCCCCCCGCGGAGGGCAACGCTTGCTCCTGGCCCTCCCTCTCCCAGCCGACCCCAGGCCCGGGGTTTCCGTGGCGGATTAATTCGCCGTAGGATACTCTGGTGGATTTAACCACTCATCTTCATCATTTATACATTTTTTCTCATCTTCACTGCCTTTCTTAAGTATATCTTTTGCGTCTTATTACCCAGTAATGTGAATATATATAAGCACACTCGATGAGAGACGAATCTTCTTGTAAATCAAGGAAGCGTAGCTTTGCTTGTTACGGTTGCATGTATACAGGGCGTGGCGTTCTGTCAGGAGGCCTTGCCTTGCACTCCTCTGTCACCGGGCAGCGCGGTATCTCAACATGTAACGGCAGCATGTTATTTCTCCGTCAGGAGGCCGCCTGACACACCTCAGTCACGGGGAAGCGAGACCAGCTGAGGCAGCGGCCTCTCTCAACTGCCTGTTGTTCTTCGTCAGGTGGCAGCCTGTCCCTCCACAATATCGGTGTAATGCATCTCACCATGTAGCGGCATGATTTGTTCTCCGTCAGGAAGCAGCCTGCCATTCCTCAGTCAAGAGGCAGCTCGGCATATCTCACCATGTAGCGACCTCATTTGTTCTCATTATTTATACATTATTTCTCGCCTTCACTGTCTTTTACGTATATCTTTTGCGTCTTGTTACACAGTAATGTGAATTAATATAAGCGCACTCGATGAGATACTTAATTACTGTACGAATCCTATAGTTGTAAATAAAGGTAGCGTAGCTTTGCTGTTAAAATTTGGCCTTCCTTGTCTACCTAGTACATGTAGCTATAGGTGGCAGGGCATGATAGGTTCTGGCTTTCCGTTTTTTTTCCCCTTTCTGAATGAAGTTTTAATTTTCAGTGATTGCATTTGTTTATATATTTGCTTCCTCTTATCTTAGGAAGTCTTCGTATTGAAGTCATTATCGGTATAGCCGGTATTTCATAGTAGCCTACTATATAGGCCAGTGATTCCCAACCGGGGTTCCGCGGAACCCTGGGGTTCCGCCGACCATCACCAGGGGTTCCGCGAGAAACCGTAAAATAATTATGTGCTATTACAAAATGACAGTGATCTTAATTCATAATTCATAATTCCTACTCAACAACACGTCACAAACACTTTCCAGACACCAACATACTCGTACGTGTCAGTCAGTACAATGTATATAGTAATGAGAGCCAACTAATATGCATAGAATTACGAAAAAAATTAGTGTTTATTGCCGGTGCGGGATACGCCCTTCATTCCTATTTCGCAAGTTTGGCGACACAGGGGTTGGGTAGGAGGGTGACGCAGCCCCGTACGAGTATCATATGTGTCACGAGCCCAGCCCAGCCTTTCACACATCTTCTTTCAGTCAGTTTTGAGCAGCGCAACGAGTGAAACGTTGTGTTAATTAATCTCCCCAGTTAATATAGTTTGATACGGATTTAAAGACTGAAGCATGTTCAAATATTTGAAAAGAAAGCATGTCAGTGGAGAGGAGGACAGTGACGAAGAATCACAAATACCACAGCCAAGTACGAGTAAAGGAAAAGTGAGTGATGTTAAAAAAAATCGCCTTTACAATGACAGTTATCTGGCCATTGACTTTTACATGGACTGGAGAAGAAAACTGTCCCACTTCCTTTGTGCATGTTTGTGGGAAAAAAGCTCGCTAACACAGCTATGGCCCAGCCAAGTTAAAGCGACACTTCACTACTAATCACAGCCACTTGTCAATAAAACCGTGGATTATTTTCGAAAAACTTTTGGGGCTCACAGCAGAAACAGAAAAGTTTTTGAAAAGAAGGTAACCATCAGTGATAAGGCCCAAGAAGCAAGCTATTAGTGGCTGAGCTAGTTGCCAAGAAAATGAAGTCACACTATTGCAGAAAGCCTAATAATGCCTGCTTGCAAAATAATTGTGAGAACAATGCTAGGTGAAGAAGCTGAGTGAATTAAGAAAGGGTTTCCCTGTTTCTGATAATACAATAGTAGGCGTGTGGATGACCTGTCCAAAAAATATTTCTGGTATTTTGTCTGAAATACTGCAAAAATAATAACTTTGCTCTCCAAGTAGATGAGGACAACTGATATAACTGGTAAAGCTCAGCTGCTGGCATTTGTACGATTTGAAAATGAAGGTGAAATAATGGAAAAATTATTTTTGCTGTAAAGAACTGCCAGAAACTACCAAAAACCACGACATTTTCGACATCTTGTCTTCTTACCTGGAATCGTGTGGTTTGTCATGGAACCGATGCGTTGGAATCTGCACTGATGGTGCTCCCTCAATGATTGGCTCAGTACAAGGCTTTGTATCACGCGTGAAAGAAAAAAGCCTTGAAGTCATAACAACTCACTGCTTTCTCCACCGAGAAGTTCTGGTTTCAAAAACTATTGGGGATTATGTAAAACAAGTCCTTGATATAACTGTGAACATGATTAACTTTATAAAGCAGCGCCCTCTGAAGTCTGGCATATTTGCAAGGCTGTGTGAAAACATGCAAAAAGATCAGGTGACGCTTCTCCAGCACACAGAGGCTCGATGGCTTTCGAGAGGTAAAGTTTTGACAAGGGTATTCCAGCTGCGACAGGAACTGGTGCTTTTTTTCAAAGAGAATAATAAATCCAGTTTCTGTGAATGTCTTGAATCTACAAACTGGCAAATGAAACTAGCATATTTATCAGATATTTATCAGCATTTAAATAACTTGAACACCAGCATGCAGGGTGCCAAGGAAAACATTCTGACTTCCACAGACAAACTTCTTGCATTTAAGAATAAACTCGCTGTTTGGAAAAAGCACCTTTCAAGAGGAAACGTCGAAATGTGTCCACTCCTAAATTCAAGTTCAAACTCAGACTGAATATGAAAATGTCATTCCATTAATTACAAGTCATTTGGGATCACTGTCAGAAAAACTTCATAAGTACTTCCCCTCCTTGTCATCAGATACGTATGACTGGGTGAGAAACCCCTTCACTGGGTTCTCACCAAGTACAGAAAACCTACTTAGTCTGCAAGAAGAGAAAGAACTGAGTGAACTACAGTGCGATCGAACCTTGAAAATGAAATTTAATGAAGTACACTTGACAAGTTTTGGATTTTAGCAAAGCAAGAGTACCTGTCATCTCAGTAAAAGCATTGGATGTTTTACTCCAGTTTTCAACTTCTTACCTCTGTGAACAAGCTTTCTCATGCCTGACCGTCATTAAAAGCAAATCAAGAAATCGTCTTCTGTCTGTCGAGGAAGAACTGCGTGTGTGTCTGTCAAAAATTCGGCCAAGAATTTCACAGATACGCAAAGAAAAACAAGCCCAAGTGTCACATTTAAGGTAAGTCATAACATTATTTACTTATTAGTGTGAACTCTCATGACATGTGATGTAATTGTAGATTTCATATGAATTATATTGCTCAAGAACTTTTCTTAGAAATATTATATATATATAATATATATATATAAAATATATATATATATATATATATATATATTATATATATATATATTAGTCTATAATAATATAAGCGAAAGTGTGTCTGTGTGTGTGTGTGTGGTATAGGTTCCGCCCCCGTGGCCCAATCCCATCATATGGCACATTTTTGGAACCAGGTCGACCAGGGGAAGGTTTAAAGCCCATTTATGAGATGATCCGATCACTTTAGCAGCCTATTAGCGAGAATTGTGAAAAAAAAAGTGGGCTGCGAGAATGAGGAAACCTTGATGTAGGGTGATGGGTAAGGGTGAGTGAATGGGTGGGGTGATGGGTAATGGGTGTGGGGTGATGGGTGAGTGAATGGGTGGGGGGTGATGGGTGATGGGTGAGGGAATAGGTGGGGGGGTGATGGGTAATGGGTGAGTGAATGGGTGTGTGGTGATGGGTTTAATGGGTGAGTGAATGGGTGGGGGTGATGGGTAATGGGGGGGTGATGGGTAATGGCGTGAGTGAATGGGTGGAGGGAATACATACATTTCTACATCCATGATTTCAGGAAAGTTAGAAGGGGCTATCTGGAGAGTCCGTGTTTGGTGGGCCGAAGGGCCCACCAAACACAGGTGGTGGGCCGAAGGCCCACCAATAGCCCTCCGCAGGAGCTAGCCAAAAAGTCCGCCCGGAGGGCGGCTTTGCGGCTAGTATACTATATAATAGGGGTTCCTTGGGATATGAAAAATTATTACAGGGGTTCCTCCAAGGTGTAAAGGTTGGGAACCACTGATATAGGCTATAATGAACTTGAGCTTATCTAGAATGGAAATTCATTCTCACACAAAATGCACCATGCATATATGGTGAGCAGCTAGTTGGTGTAAGTAAAAAAATCTGCTCTAGCTGACTCTTGTCACTTTAAATTTAGTCTACTACGGCAGCCGTCCCTATATGCCCTATAGTGAACCTGGAACTGTTGCAGTACAGTAAGGTTTTATGCTTGAAATGTAATGTACACATCCTAAGGATGCAGAAACTGCCGGATGCTAATTTGCATTTGTTGAGCAATTTGCATAATTGACCCTAATTAGCATATTCGTATTATCTTCCTTATTAAACCGCCTATAGAATTCCTATGGGTGTCTAGACCTAAGTTTTAAGTTCTCTATGATATAAAACTGCAAGATGCTACTGTGTATATTTTATTTTGTCCATTAAATTGTCTAATTAGCATATTGATTAGGTATGTCACGAAATTACGAATATATTCCCTATTTGACATAGCATATGTTCTAAATCAAAGCAAAAATCAGTTTTGAATTTAATATTCTAAATCAACATATTTGTTCTTTAAATCAACAATTAGCACTGTGCACAATGGAGTTGTGGAAATGGTCTGACTGGAGTCAACAATGAAAAATCGTCTGGTCAACTACAAAGTAGAGATGTCCTTTTTGATCGGTATGATGGTATCAGTGCAAAGGATCATGAGAGGCACAGAAGAACCGGGGAAGGATCAATTGCATACCAGTTGACTTTGACCTCACCTTTACCTGGACACGCAGCCATCATGAAGAACTAAGATAACAAGCGGCAGCTCTCCCAACTACTCTGTACTAAAACTATAGTTTACATAAATTTTGTGGTTTCCCATCAAAATTAAGAACGTAAAAAAAAAGAAAATGTTGGGTATTAATCAGCATGGAGTACTTATATATATATCTTTATAGTCTCATTTACTCTAATCAATGGGTTCCATTTTCCTCTCCTACCTCTGCCAGCACCATAGTCAGGCCGGGTCCCTCACAATTAAGGGGACTCTTGCCTCTCATTATCTCTCCTCATGCGCGCCCTCCAAGAATTATTTTTACACTTTCAGCCACACGACTGTCATTCCTCCACTCAGCACACTACCACAGGAGCTACTCCATCAGTCTATCCACCTGTCTCTCATCTTACTTTATTCTTCATATCTTGACATCTCTCGTGGGAGAGCTCTTCCATCATGCATCAATACAATATAACAAGAAGATTCGTCTCTCATCGAGTGCTTATATATATTCAGTAATGATTACATTAATCACTGAACATATCACTATCCTATGCGTCAGCTTCTGAAAAAAAATTATAAGCGGTTTAATAAGGAAGATAATACGAATATGCTAATTAGGGTGAATTATGCAAATTGCTCAACAAATGTAATTAGCATCCGGCAGTTTCTGCATCCTTAGGATGTGTACATTACATTTCAAGCATAAAACCTTACTGTACTGCAACAGTTCCAGGTTCACTATAGGGCATATAGGGACGGCTACCGTAGTAGACTAAATTTAAAGTGACAAGAGTGAGCTAGAACAGTTTTTTTTACTTCCACCAACTAGTTGCTCACCATGGTGCATTTTGTGAGAATGAATTTCCATTCTAGATAAGCTCAAGTTCATTATAGCCTATATAGTAGCTACTATGAATACCAGCTATACCGATAACGACTTCAATACGAAGACTTCCTAAGATAAGAGGAAGCAAATATATAAACAAATACAATCACTGAAAATTAAAACTTCATTCAGAAAGGGAAAAAAACGGAAAGCCAGAACCTATCATGCCCTGCCACCTATAGCTACATGTACTAGTAGACAAGGAAGGCCAACTTTTAACAGCAAAGCTACGCTACTTTTATTTACAACTATAGGATTCGTACAGTAATTAAGTATCTCATCGGAGTGCGCTTATATTAATTCACATTACTGTGTAACGAGACGCAAAAGATATACGTAAAAAGACAGTGAAGGCGAGAAATAATGTATAAATAATGAGAACAAAATGAGGTCGCTACATGGTGAGATATGCCGAGCTGCCTCTTGACTGAGGAATGGCAGGCTGCTTCCTGGACGGAGAACAAATCATGTCGCTACATGGTGAGATGCATTACACGATATTGTGGAGGGACAGGCTGCCACCTGACGAAGAACAACAGGCAGTTGAGAGAGGCCGCTGCCTCAGCTGGTCTCGCTTCCCCGTGACTGAGGTGTGTCAGGCGGCCTCCTGACGGAGAAATAACATGCTGCCGTTACATGTTGAGATACCGCGCTGCCCGGTGACAGAGGAGTGCAAGGCAAGGCCTCCTGACAGAACGCCACGCCCTGTATACATGCAACCGTAACAAGCAAAGCTACGCTTCCTTGATTTACAAGAAGATTCGTCGTCTCATCGAGTGTGCTTATATATATTCACATTACTGGGTAATAAGACGCAAAAGATATACTTAAGAAAGACAGTGAAGATGAGAAAAAATGTATAAATGATGAAGATGAGTGGTTAAATCCACCCAGAGTATCCTACAGCGAATTAATCCGCCACGGAAATCTCCGGCCGTGGGGTCGGCTGGGGAGAGGCAGGAGCCAGGAGCAAGCTGTTGCCTCTCCGCGCGGCGGGATGAAATGAAAAGTAAACATCGTACCTCTGGCGCGCTACATGGCATCCGAGAAAAACAACAAACTGGATAACCAAGCCCATGACTATGACATGATAGGAAAGCTATAATATATATTTAACCTTAACTGAACCTCAGAAGTTACCCATATTGCTGGGTAACGAATGTAGGTGGCGTTGGCGACGATCAAAGAGCGTCTTCTGCATGTAAACAAAGTAAAAGTTAAAGAAATTGTTTCGTCAAGGGCTCAGTGTTCCCCAAGGGATCGTCGCAGCCCTAAAACAAGAACAAGAAGTTTCGTCATGAGCCCTCCCAAACTCCTCACGTGCTGTTATGTCCCTCTCTAACCCCTCACGTGCTGTGATGTCCCTCTCTAACCCCTCATGTGCTGTGATGTCCCACTCTAAGCCTTCATGTGCTGTGCTGTGATGTCCCACTCTAACCCCTCATGTGCTGTGATGTCCCTCTCTAACCCTCACGTGCTGTGATGTCCCTCTCTAACCCCTCACGTGCTGTGATGTCCCTCTCTAACCCCTCACGTGCTGTGATGTCCCTCTCTAACCCGCACGTACTGTGATCTCCCTCTCTAACCCCTCATGTGGTGATGTCCCTCTCTAACCCCTCACGTGATGTGATGTCCCTCTCTAACCCCGCACGTACTGTGATGTCCCTCTCTAACCCCTCACGTGCTGTGATGTCCCTCTCTAACCCCTCACGTGCTGTGATGTCCCTCTCTAACCCCTCACGTGCTGTGATGTCCCTCTCTAACCCCTCACGTGCTGTGATGTCCCTCTCTAACCCCTCACGTGATGTGATGTCCCTGCATCTGTCATGCAATTTCGTCATTGGAAATCCTACTTAGTTACTGCTAATTGAAAATATCTTGTGTTTAGCATGCTGTAAATTGCAATATATTGAATAAACCCGTGCCAATCTTTGTTGGTTTCATTATTTGATATATTACATCATTCATGTATACTGAAAGAGAAAATATTTCAGGAGAAAGTAAGAAATATAATCAATACATGTAAAGAGCTAAAACATAATCATAACGTTGTTAATAATAACCAATTACAGGATGATGCACGATCAGAACAGGCAACAGTGATTAACAAATATAACATCAGGAGGTGAAAACACATGCATAATGCTGTCAAGTGGTAAATTATGGCCAAATATCAGTTACATATCCAATGCGTAGTTTATTGTGGGATTAATAGAAGGCTTTACTCCCATTATTGACCACATGTACTAGGAAAAATATGTTAGGAAAGGTAAGCATTGGTAATAAATAACATCAGGATGAGCGAAACAATGTAGCTTGAACTGTCATGAGCGGGTACTTAAGATTTACAATAGATACCCATTAAAAAGATTTACAACAGATACCCATTAGAAAGATTTACAACAGATACCCATTAAAAGTCCCGTTGAAATAGTTATGCGCTACGACTATAGAGGGCGTGAGAGGCGACCAGGTGCCATCACGTATTTTGGTCACCCAATTTTCTATTGGTCGCAGAGTCACTTTCCTATCATGTGTAATACTGTAGTCATTGACCAAGCCTCCCAGACCGCTACAGCGGCAGGCTTAACCAGACCCACCCCGCTACCCTGAACCTCCTGCATTATTGTCACTAAATCACTTATTGCCGCATATGTAATACCTAATAATCTTATACTTATACTTAAATACATATTGGAAAGTATATTGTTAACATATCTCTTAATCCCTCCAGATTAGCATGTAATAAAAATTCATCGAAGGTTTGAGCGAAGACACGGGTGTACCCACAGTCTTATAACGGTCTTCCGAACGGCTGGACGAGTTTTGGCTCAACGCTGGCGCACCTACGTCACGCGATCCAGGCCACCCCAAGCCCTCTCGATCCGCCTCATTCTATCAGCAGCATAGCTGAGAGCGGGTGGATCCGCTCCGTGCGCCCCACGTTCATGTCCTATCATATTCTATTTCTAAGATAATATAACTAACTAACTAACAATAAAAACAACAATAATAAAAAATAATAATAAATACTACTCCCCATACTATAGTAGTAGTAGTTAGTGGTTGTAGTAGTAGTAATAGTAACAATAGTAGTAGTAATAATAGTAGCAGTAGAAGTAGTCGTATAGTAGTAGTAGTTGTAAAGTAGTGGTAATAGTAAGCAATAGCAGTGGTAGTAATAGACTATTACCTTATAACAACACAATTGGTATTAATGGACATGTTATTTACCCAATAAGCAGTACAGTGAAAACAGCATGGCTGTAATAAACAATACTGTACAAGGCTAAGTGGCATCGTGTTGGGGCGGGGGAGGAAGGAGGACTAGGCTGCGCCGCTGATCACGTGTCAGAGTCACGTGTTACAACCTCCCCCGCCCCAACACGATGCCACTTAGCCTTTTATTTATTGTTTATTAAATTCATGCTGTTTCATGTACTGCTTATTTGGTAAATAACATGTCCATTAATACCAATTATGTTGTTATAAGGTAATGCAATGTTCCATTACTAGTAAAGATAATGACTAAATCATTCATAATTTCACCGAGTGGCAACCGCGAGTACACACTGTATCACGTATCGTCACCTGGATCGCGTGACGTCACTAAGCCCACCCCCAACCTGCGCGTCGGATGACCGTTATAGACTGTGGGTGTACCCGTGTCTTCAACCTTGACCGCCAACCTTCCTCGCTGCTCTTCCTTCCAAAACAATCCCCTTATATGGTAAGCGAAGGTCTGCCGTTCGTCGTTCGTCGCTCTACCGCATTGACTCTCGGTACGGGCCAATAACTTCTCTGACAGTCATCATGTTCAGCATTCTTCCTTGGATGGAGATGTTCAACTCGTTCAAGTGCGTGAATACATCTGTCAGGTATGCTAAGGACAAACTGAACTCCCTGTTTTCAAAGTGGTCAGCAATGTCACTGCCTTGATTATAAGAAAACATCTTGATTTCTTCGTGTAGTTCGAAGACACGTGTAAGTAGTGCGTGAGAGCCACCTCACTTCCGTGTGGAAAAGAGGAACACTATGTTTAGCTTCAATTTCTTCACAAAATGATGCAGAGACAAGACAAGATAGACAAAATAATTATAAATATATAATTCCAGCCTCCTCATAAATATGATATTGAATTATTGGTAAGCATGTCTCTTACCCTCAGGTGTAAGGTTTCGTACCCCCTGGTGGTACAGGTGCCCCAGGTTAAGAACCACTGCTCTAGTTCAAGACTCGCCAGGAGGTACTTTTTTTTTCTGTCGTCGAGTAGCCGAAGACACCCACATGCTGCCCATCAACCTCTCCTACGACTGCAAGTGTGACAGAGGGCACCCGGGGGAAGCATAAACCTCAATTAATTACATCTCACTCAACAAATCCAGCCTGCGACACCACGGGCGAGGGCCAGCCATCTCAGCCTTCTAGAAATAACATATAAGGCCAACCACCTGAGGCCTCAAGGAAGATAAAAAAAAAAAAAAAAAAGCCAAAAGGCGCAACAGGTATGAAATAATAATAAAAATAATACTAAGAAAATAAATATAGGGTGGAGTCAAAAGCTTTTTCGTCTCATCAAGTCCCCTCCCTCTAAATGACTTTCAACAGAGAGCTCGCACACGTACGTCTAATCTCTAAGACGGAAACTGAGAGACTGAAGCGCCTTTGTTGGTAAAAAAAAAACACGTTGGCGTGGAATGTCTCAGTACGAGGCTGCGGAAAATGGGGGAAGCAATGTTTTCATAATATCTCGAGTACCGTATTAGCTACGAGAAAACGTAATGGAGTGCAAAAAAAAACAGATTTCAACAGGCTTCTCTGTGGTATAAGCAGAATTAAATTCCATTATTAAATGACCGAATAAAGTTTGTTTTTAGGGCATATTACCCGAAAAAATATTCCAGAAATCAAGGGAAAATTGCATACATGCGTAAAACTTTTGCGAATAAGAAATGTACATTTTTCAAAGTGGAATACGATTCCGGCAGAAACGCTCTCCATTAAGACATAAAACAATGTTAGACGGATGAAAGATAAGATAGATGTATGGTGAATCAATAAGCTGCTGGTCATTGAACGGCACAAGGATGCGCAAAATATAAAAACTTAAATCTAAAAATCTGTATTAGCAAAAAAGAAACGGATAGATGCTTTGGGTAGATCTCTTTGAGCTTAAAAAAAAGTATGCATGCCATTTTTGGTCTAGGGTCAATAGTTTCATAGTATAAAATAGGGAAACGCAATAAAAGTAGTGTTCTGACCATTTTAAGCTGCTAAAAATTTGGTAGTTTTATTGTCATACAAACGTAAAAATGATCTCAATACCAATTGTACATCTTGGGAAGAACAATAATAATTGTTCTATATATTTTTTTTATAGAACCCTGCCAGTCAAAAAATTGTTTAGTCTTTTTTTATAGTAAAGAACGCATTTCCCGTATAGATACGGGAAAAGTCAAAGGAAGCAAAGTTGTAGAGCTCTAAAAATCCTGCTCAATATTCGTTCCAAATCCGCTCTCAGTCCAGTATTTAGACCGCCAAATACCAAAAACTGTTTTGTGCACGGCAACTGTGTGCAACGTGCACACCGTAACCTACATTTTTACACACTTTATAACGTAAAATGTATTGCATACACACACGGGGGATATGTAGTAGCAGTACCCGATGGATGGATTGGTTACGAGGAGGCCGACAAATATAACTCGTCACAGGCAGCCTCTGTCTCGGACTTCTTATTCTTGTCTCTGTCTTCTACTGGAATAGTGACACTATTTCTTACGGCGTCAGTCTTCTGAACCCATCCCATCCAGTTGGAAAGACCATGTCCCCGAGAACGAATGTCCCTTGCATGTACTAAGAAGACTAAAGTTGAACCAGACTGTGAACATGGTGAAGGTAAATCATTATGAAAATAATATAAAATAAATAAGGTTTTATCCTTTTGTCATGCTTAATAATCATGCGGCTCTAAAATTGATCCAGGGGTCTGTATTCCCTTAGTATCTTTTTCTTTGGGGACTTGCAAGAGGATTTTTTTTTTTTTCGCCAGTGGTCTAGAGCAGCGGTTCTCAAACTGGGGGGTAATTACCCCGCGGGGTAATGAAGCCGTTTCTGGGGGTAACAAGGCACTTTCTGAAAGTAATAGTTCGCTGGAGTAAATATATATAAATAATAATAAATAAATAAATAAATGAATATATAATACAGAAGTAAATAACATAATACTAATATCCAGAGTTCGGGAAAATATGTGAAGTACGTAACCAATATTTTTTTTTCACATAAAACAGTGCTTTTTGCAAAAAAAACATAATTATGATTTCTGCAGAGATGTAGCCTAAAATGGCCAAATAACAACATTTCTATCCAATCTCTGCAAGTGATAATTTAATGTCCTGTCTGTCCACTGATGGGTCAGACTGACAGCGGTATTTCAGTGTTCTGATTTATGTCTAATTATTATAAATGAGCTAAAAGTTTACAGATTTTGGTTAACGGAATGGAGCCAGCAGATACAACAAATCTGAAATTCGCCCCAGCTGCCAATGTGGATTTAGAGAGGAGCTTCTCAGTCCATAAAAATGTGTTGACTGACAGAAGACAGCGCCTGACAGAAGAAAATCTGAACAAAATCATGGTTACAAATTGCTTTTACAATTGTTCAGCAGTCTGAGCTATATATATTTTATAGTACAATGTTTTGTATACAGGTCTGTTGCCAGAATTTCATTCGGGGAGCCCGTCAGGGTGGCAAGGTTGGTAGCGACGTGGTTTCGCAATGTGCAGCGTCCCTGTGCATTCGGTCAGCGGTTCGAGTCCGCCTAGTTCGTGCTGACGTGGCGGCGCTTTGTATAGTCAATAACCTTGTAGTTGGTACTTGCAAAGTGTCTAGATAGGATGAAAATCGTATCTTATCTTATCATTCGGGGAGAATCGTTCCCTAATTCAAACAGTTAATCATATGTTCCTTTCCATTTTTTTCATTTTTTTTTTTACCTATGTGTACTTAATTTCAGTTTATGGCTTGCTGATCATTCAGTATTATATAAGGCTAGTGTTTTGAAATATCAATAGATTTCAGGGGAATCCACACCTGTCCCTCCTCTTGGAGATTGTGGTTCATGACTGTACATAACATAGTTAATAAGACGGATCCGAACACATGAGCGACAGGGAGTTGGCCTACTGTACATTTTGTACTGTACAAACATCTAAACTCGGGGTATTGCGCATCTCTGTATATCGGGTCGTGAGTTAGAACATAAGAACATAAGAAAATAAGGAAGCTACAAGGGGTCGTGAGACCTACACGTGATAGTTCCTGTTACTTAACGCTACCTACATCCACCTTTCATCCCCATCCATAAATTTTGTCTAGCCTCCATTAAAGCTCCCCAATGACTCCGCACTAACTACCTGTCTACTGAGTCCATTCCAATCATTCACCACCCTATTTGTGAACCAGTTTTTCCCTATTTCTTTTTAAATATACGTTTTTTCCAGCTTGAATCCGTTACTTCTTGTTCTACCCTGGTTACTAGCCGTAAGAACTTTTCCTACCTCTCCCTTTATCCACTTTAAAACATCTATCAGATCGCCCCTTACTCTGCGTCTCTCGATTGAGCTAGTGCAAATTAGCTTCAATCTCTTCTCATAATTAAAGTTACGCATCCCATCTCTCTCTCTCTCTCTCTCTCTCTCTCTCTCTCTCTCTCTCTCTCTCTCTCTCCTCTCTCTCTTCTCTCTTCACATCTAATCCTCCCTCTCACCCTATTTATGTCTCTCCCACTTCCTCCTTCCCTCCCTCTCCCTTCTTGCCTGCTTTCTAGGGACGCAAGCAGGGAGAGGGAAGAAACGCAAGCAAGACTAAAGGTTTAGAAAAAAAAGACAACAGAACAATTAGTACTCAGAACAGATTCACACACAATTAGTACACACACACACACACGCATACACACACACACACATGCAACACACACACACACGCACAATCAGTACACACACACATTTCAATTAGTACACACACACACAATTAACACACACACACACACCACACACCTACTCTCCACAAGACACAGTACAACCAACACTAGTAGTTTCCCGCAAGGCAGTGTTGCATGATCAACACAAGAGCCACCACCAGAGGCTGGCTGCCGCGCCGGTCTGGCTCCTGCCTGGGCTCTGCTATACAACTTTTCTGCCGCACCCTAACCTTCGTGACTATATTCACCTATATATTGCACTGATTAACAATATATGGAAGCAGTACATGTGTCGTCCATTATTAGCCAGTCAGCGAAGGCTCTCGGGTGGCCTATAGGTGCGACCCGCCAACCACCACCACAACCCTCACAGCACCGTGACTTATATTAGCATGACATTATTTATTCTTTATTTTATTCACCTCAAAGCATTAAGTGAGTATGTCATGTATATAAATATCCTTTTAGTTCTTTCCCATGTTTTTGCCTTGTAAAATGACACTTAAAGTAATAATCACAGTAGGAGTATAGTGAGGTATTAAAAATATAACTTCTCGATTATTTTTAGCTGGGTGCTCCATAGCTCAGTGGTAAGTGTTGGTGTTTCAATACATCAAGCAAAAAGGTGATGGGTTCGATTCCCCCACAAATCCATTACGGAGTTCAAATTCTTTACCGAGCTCGGACCCCGTCCCCCCCTCAAACCCTCTGGCGGTCTGTCGACCTCCCTCCCCCTATCCTATCCAATTAAATTAAATGAATAAAGGGATAATAGTAATAAAGGGTTATAGGGGTAAAAAATAATAAAAATAAAAATAAATATAAAAGTAATCTCTAAAAAACTAAAACTAAATTTTTTTGAATTTAATTAATAATTTTTACTTATTATATTATCTATTTATATTATTCTTTATATAATTTATTTACTTATATATATTTTTTTCTCTGCACTGATATATATATATATATATTATATACTATATAATATATATATATAATATATATATATATAATATATATATTATATATATAGTATATATCATATCTATATACATATCTCTCTCTCTCTCTCTCTCTCTCTCTCTCTCTCTCTCTCTCTCTCTCTCTCTCTCTCCCCTCTCTCTCTCTCTCTTCTCTCTCTCTCTCTCTCTCTATATATTTATATATATATATATATATATATATATATATATATATAATATATATATATATATATATATATATATATATTTTAGGGGGGAGTGAAAAAATATATTTAAAATTTTACGAGCTAAAATATTAAAAAGGGTGCCAAATGTCCTGGTAAAAATCCTAAAAAATTAATTAGTTTCGGGACAACCCCGGGGGACCCCCCTTCCCAAATTTGGAAATAATTGGCTTTTTAAACCCTTTTTTTTTTGCTTTTGTAGCCATATGTTACATCCCAATTTAAAATTGGTTGACCAACGCAAGTTTTTCAAAATTTTTCTAAATTAGTACGAAAAGGACGTATAGAAAAGGGGCCAATGGGCAGGGATGCCATTTTGGGCCCCCCATGTTTACTTTAAAGAATTTGTCACTTTTTTTTCAAAATTAAAGTCTTTTTTTTCAAAAGAGTTTGGCAGTTACAAGGGGAAAATTTTTTCGTGCGTTATATTTGGCGCTCCCGAAACCTACCGCCCAAATACTCTCCCGACCTACACCAAATTCATGAAAAAATATTCAATATCGAAAAGACCGGGAAAGAGGACAAGGGAAAAATCCCCTTCTTTTTTTGGCCCATATCTCACAAACTGTGCTATGAAGTCAAAAGAGATCGGGGGAAAATGCCTCACTTTAACATTTAAACGCACGCACAAGCGTTTAAAAAACCGAGATCGTTCCAAAAACAAATACAACACAATCCTAAAGGTCTACAAAGGGAAAAAGGGAAACCCAACCCACCTACCAACGGAGACTATGGGACTTTCGGACAAATTTTAAATTTTTGTTTGATCTCAGAAAAATCCCAAGTGCCCCGGGCCCATGGTGCCCAAACTTTTAAAATGCGCGAAAAACAAAAATTCCCGGAAAACAAAACAGATTTTCCCAAGCCAGGGGCCCATCAAGAAAATGAAAATCGGGGGGTTTAGATCAAGAGGAGCCCGTCAAAATTGAAGGGAAAGTAAAAGGGAAAAGGAAAACCCCAATCTCAATCAAAATGAAAAAAGCAAAAGACCGATGAGAGCAAAAGTAAAGGGCCGATTTTGCCAAAAGGTTCCCAAAGACGACACAGATAGTGCCGAAGCCCGGGAAAAAGGACATCCCAAATGTCGATTATTTTCCAGAATCAGTAAAGGGCCCAAGGGGACTATCCCAAAAAGGCCGGATCCCCAATGAAAAAAAATAAACAATTTTCTCTCCCTTTTCACTTGCTAAAGCTTGCTCCCGGCCCGGAGCCCCGGGAGGTTTCGGCTGTTTATTAGCAACATCAGTTTTGCATGATTTTGGGCCCTTCGTGCCCGCCGATGCTCGACCCTAAAGTAATCGTCAAAAGAAAGACCCGCCGAAAAACGCAGAAAAAAACTCGTGAAAAAATCCCCCAGAATGATAAACCAAAATGGAAAGGGGGAGTATTCTTTGATGGCCGCAAGGTAAAACTTTGACACAGTTTCGACGTCGACAAAAAGAACCCAACAAAAAAACCCTCAGGGAAAGGAACACAAAAGCATCATCGGGGGGGGAGTGGGGTTTCTTGGGACTTCAGCCCCCCAAACTCCGCCACCCAGGCTCCACAAAGACAAAACCGAGTCTTTAGTCGTATTTTAAAAAGAGCGGAATGCAAAACAGAGAAAAAAAAAGTTGTGGGGGTGGACGGAAACAAATGTTAACAGGGGACAAAGGGGGGGCGTTATCCGGGATTTGGAAGAAACCTTTTTGCATTGGCTGGTGGGGTCGCTCCATCCCAAATGAGCTCCCCCTCGCCATCTTTTCGGGGGCACTCGACGGGGGCGACTACGGGCCCGCGCGGATTCCTGGATCTATCGGAAAGCGGCAGTGACGTGTAGAGAACACCCTGTCTCCTCTTTGAACCAGTGCAGCTGCCCCAAAACAACTGCCCAATGTGGACCCAAAGGGGTTTGGGAGCCAGATCAGCGGATCTACTGGAAATGTGCAATAGCACAAAAAAGGTGTCTGCCCCCCCTGCGTCAAATCTGGAAATTTGGAAAACCCCGGGTTTGCCTAAACCCACTCCGATGGCAAAAACAAAAAAAGCCTAAAATCCCCGATATATGTCAGCGACAAGAAACCACCCGAGAAGCTAAAAACGCGGTTTAGGGCATCATTCGGAAATTTGCCCGATGTGGTTCGCCATAAAAGCCCCAGTCTTTATGAAAAAGAGGGGACTGGGCAGGGTTCACCAATACTCGTCAAGCACGATCCCTCACCCCTAAGTAAAGAAGTCTTTTGACCCCGTCATTCACCGAAACGCGTATTCGCTCCCCCGGAGAATCGGTTTCCTGGCCATGATGACGGCCCATCGACCACACATACGAGAGCTGGGCCTGCGACGAGTGATGAACCCCGAGCTGCAGACCCAGTGGACAAATACGGGGGTTAAAGGGTTTTCCCCGAAAAACTAAATTTCCGCCCGCCGTGGAAATTAATTCGACATGACGACGGGGCCCAGTCTGCCCTATCTCGGGGGCCTTTTCCGAAATCAAGGCAAGGGACAGATGCTGGGGCTCGGGGAACTCATCACGCCCGGGGGTGACCCCAAACTGTTCTTTTTCCCAAAATTTCCCCTCCCACACAAGGCTGTGGAAAGAAAACGTGAAGCTGGGGGACCGAGGCGGCAAAATTTGGGTGTGGACAGAAATCGCGAGATGGTTTCATCCGTGCACGCGTCGTTTTCTGGGGCAGCTAATGGCGACTTTTCGAGTCGAAACGTACTTCTCTCACTTTAAACCTTGTAACTTTTTGTGTTTTTGGGGGAAATCAAGAGTACTGTAAATCAAAGTATTTTATTGAAAAAAAATGATTTTTTAAGATAACTACCTTACCTAAAACGCTAATCTCCCCTATATCGTTCTAATGTCGCGTGAAATTGTCAAAAAAAAATTTTTGTGAAGGGTGAAAAAAAATTGTTCAGAAATCTTTAAATTTTGTACAGGGTTCTATTGAGTATTGGCACCTTTTGACATACTAGCTAATTGAAAAAAAAAAAAAAAAAAAAATTGGGGGACTTTTTCACTTCCCCCTAATAAATATATATTTATAATAATATTTTATATATATTTTTATATATATAAAATATATATAATATATATATATATTTTATTATACACGTTTTTTACGGGGATAGGCAGTCAGCCCCACCCTGCCCCCCAGGGTTTAAAAATCCCCCGGGGGAGGTACTTGGGATTTTGAGGGGTGCTGCAGACTTATTTTTTAAAACCCCCGTGCCCTCTCTTTCCTATCCCTTGTGTTCAGATACAAAAAGAAGTACCCTGAAAAGCCTGCACCTAAAGACAATTCCTCTTACTACCCCCCAATTACACTGTACATGCATTTAAATCCCTCCCACTATCTTCACTCAAAATTTCAAAATGGCGTTTAAAACACCCCCCCGGGAGTCCCTTCGGGGGAAAGGGGCCAAAAATACCCCAAAGGTCGGCCCGATTCAATGGTGACGATCGAGGTGTCTTTATTAAATTCTTCTACCTTCTCTCCTTAAAAATTTTTGCAAATTCGCGGGCCCTTTAAACTAACTTTCTCTCTGTCGAACATTCTCCCCCTCCTCTAAACCCCATCTTCTTTTTCCCCACCGAAACTCAGGTTTTGGGTGTGAGCACGACAGCGAAACCTTTTTTTGTCTCCTTTAATGTCTCTATTCTCATTTTCAATCCAAAGCTGGCTGTTGCGTATTGTGCGGGAAAAGACATCACTTTTCCTCGTGCCCACGGCCTTGAATCTTTCCGGGGGTTTTTTAAACCCTTGACTTCGATTTCAATTGGGCACTCTCTTTCTAAAATTTTTCCCGTGCTGTAAAATCTCTCACCCAACTCCCTGACTATGGGAAAATTTTTTCGACTATTTAAAAATCAAAAAAGGGGGAGCACATTTTTCAAACTCATTTTCCTTTAGCAGAAATTTCCATTTTTGGGGACTTCAAAGTTCACCCCCAGCTTGGCCCATCATCTTCTTTCCCCTGACCAAAATGGTGAACAAGCCTACCCAAATTTTCTACCTCCAAGAAATTTGAGCCAAATGGTGCGCACCCCACCCCCTTTCCTGAGCCTTGGGGGACACGCCCAAAAATTCTTGATCTTTTTTCCCAACTACTAACCTTTTTGCTTACTCTGGAAACTATTATAAACCGTTGGGTTCCCCGATCACAATCGTAAAATTTCCCGTAACCTGTCCCATCGCTCCGGTTTCCCCTTCGGGAAACCCCCCTAAGCGGAGGTGCTTCTGGCACTTCAAAATCAGCTAAGTGGGGAAAACCTAAGGGGAGTACTTTCCCCTGATTTTTCCCTGGAATGATTACTGCCTCCATGTCGAAGACCCATCTCTTTGTGCAGAGCGCATAACGGGGGTTTTAGTTCTGGGGGGGAGGCGTACATTCCAAAAAAACTTTTTTTCCCAATCCTAAAGCCCCTCAACCTTGGTTTTAACCGCTTGTTCTCATTTCTGTCGGAATAGGGGAGGTGGCTTTACAAACGGTACCGTAAACATCCATCTCCTGGAAAAAAACATGCCCTTTTTCATTTTTTCCCCTAACATGCCCCCTCTTTAAATTTAAAATTACCAAAAACCCCCTTTCCTTTATAGAAAATGTTTAAAAAAACTTTCTTAACAAATTCCTCTGTGACTTCTGGGATCTAGCCAAAAAAACATCCCTTTAAAAATTTTTTTTTTCCTCTTTCCCTCCCCATGTTTTACCCGTGGGTCACAGCTTTTCTCACTATTTCTTTAAAACTGAAGTCCCTTGGGTCAAAAACCTTTTCTAAAAAAATTTCCCCTCTGGTTGATTTAAGGGCTTGTTTTCCCCCTTCTCCCCCCACCCCCTGCCCATATTTTGCCTGTCATTTAAAATCCTTTGGAAAGATTTTCCTTTTTCCCCCTTTTTGGCCTAGATCCTTGGAAAAGGGTTACGGTCCTGACAGAGTCCCTCCTATTGTTCTCAAAACTGTGCTTTTGTTCTTGCACCCTGCCCGGTCAAACTTTTTTCCCTCTTTGCTATCTACTTCCACCCTTTTCCTTTTTTGCTGGAAGTTTGCTCACATCCAAAACCCGTTTTCCCAAGAAGGGTTCCCTTTTTAATCCTTCAAAAACCCCCCCTATAAACTTTGGCTTCCTGCCTTTCTAAAGTTTTTTAATATTTACTTTAAGAAGATTATGAACGATCTAAACTGGTCCAATCCCCTTTTAAACTGATCGTCTGTTTCGGTTTCCGTATAGGGCGATCTACTGGGGGGATCTTCTAGCTTTCCTGAAATGAATTTTTGGTCATCCGCCTTTAGGGGGTTTTGGTGAAAATTGTGCTGTTGCCCTTTACATATCAAAAGCTTTTGATAGAGGCGGCACAAAAACTTTTTAATTTTTCCAAAAATACCCTAATTCGGGTTTTTTCATTCTCTCCGTAAATTTATCTTAAAATTTCCTTTCAAAAACCGGGTTTTAATTGGGAGCTACTGGGAGACGGACATTGTTTTTCTCCCAAATCTATTTAATTTGGTGTTCCCCAGGGTTTTTGTCCTCCCCCACCTCTTTTTATTATTCATTAATGTTTCTAATTTTAAAATCAAAACCTTTCCACTCCTACGCTGATGACCCCTTTCCCCGGGATTTTTTTAACGTCCCCTTTTTTAGGGCGTTTCCAAAAATCAACGGGCCCAAGTGATTTACGGAGAGGGTGGGCCCCCGAGCGCCTAAATTCTGATCTTTCTATCATTTCTGATTGCCCCCCCAAAACAAACCCTTTTTTTGTTCAATGCCCCAAAAAACCCCAATTTTTTCACCATCTACTCGACAAAACCACCAGATAAAATAATCCCTCTTCTTCAAAGACACTCAAATGTTTCCCTTCTTCACTATTTAACATTTAGGACTATCCTTGACTAAAAAAACTGCACTGGAAAAACTCACATCTCTCTCTTGCTAAAAAGCTTTTAAGAAGTTAGGTGTCCTTTGGCGTCTGCGTCCTTTTTTTTTTCCCTCCCAATTTTTGCTCTGTACAGGGGGTTTATCCCGCCCATGTAGGAGGGTTTTCTCACATGGTTTGGGGGGGGAAACCACTCAAAAGGGTCTTCCCAAACAGGGGTTTAAATCAAAACCCTTTTCCCCCTCATCAAAAATCCCCTCCCTGGGCTGACGGGCTTCAAACTTTTAAACCCCCCGACGCAATGTTTCCTTTTCTTGCTCTCTTCTACCGTTATTTTTATGTCCCCTGGGTCTTCTGAACTTTCTAAATGCATGCCCCCCCCCCTCCCGCGCGTCGCTGCACAAGATTTTTTTACTCATTTTTTCCCTCCCTATTTTGTCCATCTTCCCGATGCAAGAGTTTTAATTTAGAAACTTTTTCTCTTTCATCCCTTTCCTGGTAAAAATCTGGGCCCCTCCCTTTTTTTTTTCTATTTTTCAACTTTCCAGACTTCAATCTTTTCAAAAAAAGAGTAACAAGACACCTCCCAAAATAAAATTTTCTCACCCCCCCTTTTTTTATTATTTTTTACTGTCTTCTTTAAGGACTGGGGAACTAAGGCGGGCTTTGTGTTACCCCTTTTTTTTTTGCCCTTGGGGCCCGTCCCTTTTTGAATAAAAAAAAAAAAAAAAAAAAAATTTTTTATCTTTTTCTATCTATTTATCTATCTATCTATTTTTATTTTTATATATTTTATATATATTTTAAATATTTCTAACCGCAAAAGCCCCCCTCCGGGCGGGCTTTTTTTGGCCCAGCTTTCCGCGGAGGGGAAATTTGGGGGGCCTTCGGCCCCCCCCCCCAAACCCAAAAAGGACTCTCCAGATAGCCCCTTTAACTTTCCTGAAAACATGGGTGTAGAAATGTATGTATTTCCCCCCCCCCATTCCAAATCCCCCCATTACCCACACCCCCCAAAACCCTTCACTCACCCATTACCCTCACCCCCCACCCTTCACTCCCCCATTACCCTCACCCCCCCCCCCATTCCTCACCCTTCCCATCACCCCCCACCCCTTTACTTTCCCCCTTACCCATCCCACACACCCCCTTCACTCATCCATTACCCTCACCCCCCCCCCATTCATCACCCATTTACCCATCACCCCCCACCCATTCCTCACCCATTACCCTCACCACACACCCCTTTACTCCCCATTACCCCCTCACCCCCCCCTATTCCCCCCCCCCACACCCCCTACCCCCCCACCCATTTACTCACCCATCACCCCACCCCCTTACCCCCAACCCCACCCATTCACTCACCCATTACCCCTCCCCTAATCAAGGGTTCCTCAATTCTCGCACCCACTTTTTTTTTTTCACAATTCTCGCTAAAGGCTGCTAAAAAAAAAAAAAAAAAAAAGTGATCGGGTCATCTCTAATGGGCTTATGACCTCCCCCCCGGGGCAACCGATTCCAAAAAAAGTGCCATATGAGGTTTTTTCGCCCGGGGCGGAAACCTATACCACACCCACAAGCAGACCACATTTCGCTTATATTTTATTATATATTAAAATAATATAATATATATTAATTTTTAATATATATTAAAATTTTAAAATATATATATATATATTTTATATATATATAAATTTTATATATATTATATATTTTAATACTCGAAAGGGGAGCATCAACTTTGTCCCAGCCACGAGCCCTTGGGTCGCCCCCTTTTGGCCCCCTCCCCCCGATTTTCTCATTAGATAAAACCCGTGGAAAGGTCAATTTAAGGGTAAAGGTTAAAAAACTCCCAATACCGAATTTTGGCGCTGCAACTCCCCCCGGTAATACCCCCGAATTCGTTTTCACGGGCAATCCGCGGCCGTAATTATCCCATCAATTCCATGATTTGCCAAAAATTTTACTTATTCCAAAAGGACCGTTTTCGCTTCTTTAAGTCGCAAATTAAAATTTCCATGCTCACATCCATAGAGAAGACAGGGATCTAAGGACCTAAAAAATCAATTTTTTTCCTTTGGCAGGTACCGACAAGCCAAATACTCCTGCTAGCGGCCCCAAAAACCCCCGTGGGATATCCCCAATCCACCGTAAAAAATTTTAACGTACCCCGTCTTGGGGACGTGTACCAAGATAAAAAATACCCAAGATCTAAATGTCCTCCCCGAAAAAATAAACATACTGTACGTTTCCCTAGTAAGCCCCCAAAACTTTGGCCCTTGGTCTTGGCCCAGGAGACTCAAGTCCCAAAGGCCTTGCCCCCTCGGCAGCCCCTAAGAACCATCACCAGGCCCTCTTGCGACTCAGCAAAGAAAATTGCTTTCGGAAAAATACAAAATCATGATTTTGGTAATAAAAACGGTGAATGTCCACAACATTTTTTTATCAACAAATTTGCCCAATACCCATCCATAAAAATTTTTTAAATTGAGGGGAAAGGACAAACCCCTTGCCTCACTCCTGTATTCACATAAAAAAAAGCGGATACACCCCCCCCACACTTCCCAGCACTCTCAGTACAAAAATACAGGCCGTCATAAACCCAATAGCAATTGCAAAAACCAGCAAAGTCGCGAAGACCCCAGGAGTGACTCATATGCACTGAGCAAAGCCCCCTTTGGGGTCAACATGGGTTTCCCCCAAGCACCCCCTTTGAAACTCACGTCGGGCTTTTTCCCCCGGGAACGAACGTATCCGTTGTTGACTTCTTCCCGGGCGTGAACCCAGACTGTGAGTCTTGATGCTTCAGCAATGACTGCGGACCCGTCGCAATAGATGGGCAAGACCTTGCCTTGCACGCCAAAGGATTTAAACCGCGGAATTGTTCAGTACTGACGTCCCCTTTCCCTTTCCAGATAGGGCCGACCAGCCCCCCTTTTCCAGTCAGGAGGAATGGGACCTAATTGCCCCCACGGCATAGAAAAAACATGCAACCCGCGGATTTTGTGGCCCCATGCCCGGGGTTTTTTAGGAGCTCGCACTGATATTACAAACACCAGCGCAATTCTACCCTTGCTAGCTTTTTTTTTTTCATCCAGAGAGGTTGCGGTTTTTTTTTCAATGGGGGGGATCGTTATCCACTGCCCCCCTAAAAGTGGCGTCCCCCGCTACCCAAAGTAGGTCCCCCGTGAACAACTGCCTACAGTACTCAGCCCCCAAAGAGCATCTGCCCCATCCATGTCCGACCGAGGGGCCCATCTGTTGCTCGGATAGAACTCGCCCAGATGGAGACATGGACGGATTCTTCAGGCTCGGGGAGGGGGTCGGGGTCATTGCAATTCAAATGCCCCCGATAACCCAGCAAGACTTTTCCCACATACTTTACCTTTTCTCTCTTCAGGAGGGTTTTAGCCTGCGTACAAGACCCCTGAGCTACTGGTCTTGGTTCCCAGAAAACCTGGCAGCCCCCTCTCCTCGTTTTCTCCAGCGTCTCCGTCGAGACAAACCCAAGCCCCTTTACCTCGGCACCCCCAATACACTCCTTTTTCAACCTGAAAAAATTTCAGTTTGAAAATATCCCCCATTCTAAAAAGGGGCCCCCTTTAGGGGACCGAGCCCAAAAAAAATGATTAGGACGCCACTGCATACCAGGGGGCCCTGTCCAATTTCCCCCTTTTCAAAATGAAACACATATGGTTACCTCATGAATTCTTCGGGACTTTTTCATAATTTTAATGGAGCAGCGACAAGTCTGTGATCATTGCAAAGGAAATAAAGCATCCCCCCGGGCCCCTTTCGCTCTTGAAGATCCTCCAACGAGTAAAAACGAGGTTTTTGGTTGATCTCCTTACTACACCCGGATTTCTATACCATGCCAGCGGGGCAGTTTTTGGTCCTGATACCCAAGAAAACCCGCAAGTTTCAACCTTTTTGAACCTCGGAAATTTTAGAAAGGAGAGAAAAATTAAAGTTTTTGGGACCGAAGTCTGTGGACCAACACATCATTTATAGCCACTCTCACGTGCTAGTATTTTGCATTGGGTCCCCAAGACAATGAGTTGGCCCGAAGGGGAAAAAAAAAGGGAAAAAAAAAACTTTGGGGTTTTTTTTTATTTTTAAAAAAAGGAAAAAAAAAAGAAAAAAAAAAGAATATTAGAGGTTCCCCCCCCGGGGTTTTTGGGGGNCCCTTTTCCCCTTCCTCTTTTCCCTTTTCCTTTTTCTCTCTCCTCCCTCCTTCCCCCTCCTTCTCCCTCCTCTTCTTTTTCCCCCCTTTCTCCTCTCTCTCTTCTCTCCCTTCCTTCTTTCCTCTCTCTCTCTCTCCGCTAGGGCCCTTTTTATTACTTTAAAAAAAAGATGTAAAAAGTGGGGGAACAAGAGAAAAAATTCAATTACTTTTTCTTTGTTGTAAATTTAAGTAGGGGGAAAAAAAGGGGGGGGAAAGCGGAGTAAAAAAAAAAGGGTTTGGAGTTTTAGGATGGAAAAGGAGGAGGAGGGGGGAGGGTTAGGCGAGGAGGGGAGGAGGAGGGGGGAGGGGAGGAGAAAGGGGAGTTATAATGAAAAAGAAGGGATAGGAAAAGGGAAGGGAAAGGGGGGTAGGGCGGAGAATAATTTCGGGAAGAAGAGGGAAGGGAAAGGAAGAAGAGAGAGAGGATATAGAAGAAGAGAGAGAGAGAGGAGAAGGGGGGGAAGAGAGGAGGGGGAAAGAAAGGAGACGAGAGAGAGGGAGAGAGAGAAGAGAGAAAGGGGGTTTTACAACTAACAGAATATGAAAAGTCGTCTCTCTCTCTCTCCCCCTCCCCTCTCTCTCTCTCTTTTCTTTTTTTTCCTCTCCCCTCTCTTTTTCCCCTCTTCTCCTCTCTCTCTTTTCTCTCTCGGCTGACCTGGAAAAGTAATAACGTCAGAATCCTTAAAAGATTTTTTTTCACTGCAATATTTTTTCGTTCTTATTTTTTTTATTTTGTGTGTGTGGGTGTGGGTGTTTTGGGTGTGGTGTGTGTGTGGTTGTGTGTGTGTGTGTGTGTGTGTGTGTGTGGGTTGTGTGTGTGTTGTGTGTGTGTGTGTGTGGGTATGTATAGAGGAATGTATATGCACGTGTTGCTTCTAATTTGTTTTACTTTTATATTTATATTTACTTTCTACCAATCACTCTCCCCTTTTATTTTATTTCTCGTTAGTTTTTCCTTTAATTTTTTTCAGTCCATATATTTTTCTTTTGCTTTTAAAAAAAATATTTCCCCGGGTTTCTATTTGGGTTTCGCGGCCCGGGTTCGGTACGTGACGCGGGGTGACGCGGGACTCTCCAGGGTTTCCGAGGTTCATCATGTGCTTGAGGAACGTTCTTGCGCGGCGGGGCGTTCTTAAGGGGCGTTCTTAAGGCGCTCTCACCCTCACGGCCTCCTGTTTATAAGATTTTTAATATTGACCCAAAGAGACGAGAAAAAACGAAGAAAAATGTTTCCCCCTCCCCCATTTTTTTATTAAAAATTTTCTTTTTAATAATTGGTCTTTTTTAATTTTTTTGTTATTGTTATTGTTGTTGTTTTGTTTTTTTTATTTTATTTTTTGGATAAAAAAAATGAGTTGGAATTTCCTTCGTATAGATTTTTTTTTTTTTTTTTCCTTTTCCCCCTCCTCCCCCTCTCTCTCTCCTCTCTCTCTTTTCTCTCTCTCTCTCTCTCTCTTTTCTTTTCTCTCCTCTCTCTCTCTTTTCTCTCTCTCTCTTCTCTTCTCCTCTCTCTCTCTCTCTTTTCCCCGTGTGTGTGGTAACCACGCCCCAAAAATTGCATGAATTGTTTTGGGCCCAATTTAAAAAATAGGGTATTAACTGTAGATCAAATTTGTTAGTTAAAAATATCTATGAAAAAATAAAACGGAGAGAGAGAGAGAGAGAGAGAGAGAGAGAGAGAGAGAGAGAGAGAGAGAGAGAGAGAGAGAGAGAGAGAGAGAGAGAGAGAGAGAGAGAGAGAGAGAGAGACTGCCTG
>JACEEZ010014259.1:55000-57500 GCA_016584305.1 Chionoecetes opilio | reverse complement strand
GAAAGAAAACTGAGAAGGAAGGAGGCCAGAGAGAGAGAGAGAGAGAGAGAGAGAGAGAGAGAGAGAGAGAGAGAGAGAGAGAGAGAGAGAGAGAGAGAGAGAGAGCAAGGACTCCATAATGTGTTGTGAAGGGAAGGAAGAGAAGGATAAATGGAACGTACATGAAGAATAAACAGCAACAAACCTATTGGTCCTAACGAGGTTGTTTGTGATAAATCATACTATTTTGATTACAGTAAGTGAGATAAGATAGTTAAGGCCAAAAAGGAGGAGATCTAGTTGTAGTAACATCATCGTCAGCAGCAGCAGGGGCATCCGTTGTTATTGTTTTGTTATGATAGATAGTTACTTGCACTCTTTATATTCTAGCATTTTATTCTCATGTTCATTTGCACAATAGCGCACGTTCCCCGCCCTCTCTCTCTCTCTCTCTCTCTCTCTCTCTCTCTCTCTTCTCTCTCCTCTCTTCTCTCTCTCTCTCTCTCTCTCTCTCTCTCTCTCTCTCTCTCTCTTCTCTCCTCTCTCTCTCCCACACACACACACACACAATACACGCCGCAATAAAAGACACAATCGCTGCCCCGTAACAAAGGAGAATCACAGTGAGGGAATTTCGAACCGGATTTTTATTTCCACATCCATAAATTGGCGGCATTACTCTGCGCGTTGTGTGTGTGAGGGGGGGGGGGGGGGGTGGGTGGCGTGGTTGTGTGTGTGTGTTTGTGTGTGTTTGCGTGTGTGTATGTGTGTGTGTGTGTGTGTGTGTGTGTGTGTGTGTGTGTGTGTGTGCGTGTGCGTGTGCATGTGCATGTGTGCAGGGCATGTACTATAGTACGGTACGGTACGGTAATATTTTTCGTAATTCGTACCTCAGATAAATACAGTACCGTAATTCCGTTCCGTACCTGAATATTTGTATCGTACCGTACTAGTACGATTAATTTCCGTACCGTAATTTCGAACTATTTTTCGTACCCAAAAACATTTTGACTTTCATAAACAAAATTAATTGAATCAAAACAATAACAATAATTGACATAATAACTAATTATTTTCCATTGTGATTAATATACACATACTTTTACAGGTACTACATACAACACATATTAATTTCTACCCATTTACTACAGTATATCTCTATATCTTACGTACATTTTATAGTTACCTCCTATACCCGAGACTTACATTATTACATATTACATATTAGACAGAGCTGTGTCGCCGAAAGATGTCTTGAGAAAACAGATTTTAATTAATTATTAATTAAATGCAGGTGGGTATGTGAGTAATGCGGCCGACGCCACACGCCACCTTACTTATCTCTTTGACCTGAGGAGGCTGAGGGATAATCCCCTTGCCACGTTCACACCCAGGCAGCTGGGCAGAAATTCTACCTAACTAATGAAGTCACACGGTGGTGTTAATTAATGGGGTCAAATCTCGCTCACTCTCATTCCCCATCCGCCCATCCACCCACGCCACGCCCTCACTCAATCATTCACCTACCCGCCCATTCACCCACGCCCTCACTCTCTTACTCACTAACCCATCCACGCCCTCACTCATTTCTTCAACACCCCTCCAACCCACTCACTTCCTCACTCACTCCTTCACCCACCCACACCCCTCACTCACTCACTTATTCACGAATCCACCCACGCCTTCACTCACACACCCACCCACGCCCTCACCTACTCACTCTCTGCCCTCACTCACTCACTCTTCCATCACCAGTGACCATGAACGAGGTTGAAGTGAGGTGGTTATATATTATTATATATATATATATATAATATATATATATATATATATATATATATTATATATATATATATATATATTATATATACAGTCTATATATTAAGGTAGATAGGAACTAGACACATGGCCTGTTGAACTATTAATAATTATCCCCAAGAGTCTCTGGACCCCAGGTCAACACAATGCGTTGGATGGAAAATTTATCCCTGGTAATGAGGTCACACGTTGGTGTTAATGGGGGGGTTAACTCCCGCTCCTTGAGTCCCTGACTCCCTGGTCCCTGAGCTGGGGTGAAGTCAAGTGATTTTTACAGATAGATATAGGCTACATGAAAATAGATAAACAGTATGAATGGTAGCCAACCATCCATACTGCTGGGTACGAAAATGGTTCGATATAAGTACAGAAATAAAAATCGAACTTTCGTACCGTACCGAACTTGAAGAAATATATCGAACCGTAATATCGAACCGTACTTTTAGCCCTTAAATTACCGTACCGTACCGTAATTTTGTACCGTACCGTAACGAGCCACATGCCCTGATTGTGTGTGGGAGGGGGGAGAGAAAGAGTGTCTGATGGTTTTCTCTCTCTCTCTCTCTCTCTCTCTCTCTCTCTCTCTCTCTCTCTCTCTCTCTCTCTCTCTCTCTCTCTCTCTCTCTCTCTCTCTCTCTCTCTCTCTCTCTCTCTCTCTCTCTCTTTCACCTGAGTAGGCAGCGGCTTAACTAATTCATTACCC
>JACEEZ010014259.1:42500-50000 GCA_016584305.1 Chionoecetes opilio | reverse complement strand
TTATTTAAATCGAGAGAGAGCGAGAGAGAGAGAGAGAGAAGAGAGGAGAAGAGAGAGAGAGAGGAGAGAGAGAAGAGAAGAGAGAGGAGAGAGAGAGAGAGAGAGAGAGAGAGAGAGAGAGAGAGAGAGAGAGAGAGAGAGAGAGACCGTTTACAACACACATAAGGAAATGACAGCCAGTGACCGAAATAATTCCGTTTAAAATATCCTTCAGGACGAACAAACAAAAACATTTACGAATATTTTTTCAGTCACGGCAGGAAAAGCAAAGGCAACAAAAACTTAGCCGGAAACTTCCTTCCTTTAACGGATGGAAGCGTCAGAGAAAGAGAGAGAGAGAGAGAGAGAGAGAGAGAGAGAGAGAGAGAGAGAGAGAGAGAGAGAGAGAGAGAGAGAGAGAGAGAGAGAGAGAGAGAGGGGTGGAGGAAAGTCACGAAGAGTATTACTAGCGGAAGTTGGTGAGGAAATGGATAGAAAGGTTAAGGGAAGGAAGGGAAGGGAAGGGAAGGGAAGGGAAGGGAAGGGAAGGGAAGGGAAGGGAAGGGAAGGGAAGGGAAGGAGACGGAAGGGTTTGGAGGGAGTGAGAATTGTGGCAGAAGAAGAAGAAGAAGAAGAAGAAGAAGAAGAGATAGCAGAAATATGCATGCATTGAACCGAGGCACCAATTTTACCAAGGAAATGTTGGCTTTGTAGGAAATACTTTAATATCGAGTTGACAAGTTGAGGAAGAAGGAGGGACAGAAAGTGGAGAGAGAGTGAAGGAAGGAAGGAAGGAAGAAATGAAGGCGTTTATAATATGTTAGGAGTAAGAGAAAGCAGGAGCAGGAAAAAGGGAAAGAGAGAGAAAGCAGGAGAGTTAATGGCAAGAGTAAAGGAGTGAGGGAAGGTATGGAAGGAAGGAAGGAGTGTAGGAAGGAGAATAGCACAAAGGAAAAAGAAGCTGGATTTGCAGGAAAAAAGAAATAAGGATGTAGGAAGGATTATGTAGGAGGATTAAAGAGAGAGAGAGAGAGAGAGAGAGAGAGAGAGAGAGAGAGAGAGAGAGAGAGAGAGAGAGAGAGAGAGAGAGAGAGAGAGAGAGAGAGAGAGAGAAAGAGAAAGAGAAAGAGAAAGAGAGAGAGAGAGAGAGATCAGATCAGATCAAAACGTTTATTGTGAATAATGTACACATTATACATAATACCATAGACCACTATATCTCTGGACTGTTCACGCGACAATGTTTCGAAATTGCAAGCTGCATAGCGGCCCGCGGCCCGCCCGACAAAGAGATATAGTGGTGGTCTATGGACTATCATATAGACTGGTTTATCAGTATATATGATATACTGTAATTTTCGTAAATGTTTGTTCTATAATATTATCAAATAAAAAACTGTAAAACACGCTAAAGAAATGCCATTACGAGACTATGAAGAAATATGCATGAACTTAATATTCACTCCAACTCTTCGCCATTTAAAACTTTGCAAGTCAACTTTTATCATGAAGGGTATCAATAGAAGCGCAATTTTATTACCTGTCCATTGATATATTTCGTTTTCTGATAAATGAATTAGAACTATGCATAAATTAGCGTTAAATAAATAAATAAAATCATCAATCGGGTAATTTTCCCGATTGATGATGTTATTTATTTACTTATATATTTCGTTTTCTGATAAATGAATTAGCACCATGTACAAATTAGCGTTAACTAAATAAATAACATCATCAATCGGGAAAATTACCCGATTGATGATTTTATTTATATATATAACGCTAATTTATGCATAGTTCTAATTCATTTATCAGAAAACGAAATATATCAATGGAAAGCTAATAAAATTGCACTTCTATTGATACCCTTCATGATAAAAGTTGACTCGCAAAGTTTTAAATGGCGAAGAGTTGAAGTGAATATTTCCATAAGTTCATGCATATTTCTTCAGAGTCTCGTAATGGCATTTCTTTAGCGTGTTTTACTGTTTTTTATTTGATAATATTATAGAACAAACATTTACGAAGACTACAGTATATCATATATACCGATAAACCAGTCTATATGATCCGTATATATATATATGAATCCGAGCGGCCCTCCGACTTCAGGCCTTTGTGCGACAGGCCGATATTCCGTGCGCAGTCCAGGTTTACAGTGGTCTATGGCTGTACTCTATGTGTGAGAGGTGGTAATCCTATCTAGTGTCTTGCACTTTCCTGCTGTGTTGATCTTGGGCACCCTAAAATTATCCTAATTGCTGTATTTTGAATAACTTCAGGTGCTTCAGATTTTTCTTTGTTAAGACGTGTTAGGGTGCTAAAGTTGTAGTCTATGACTAATCTGATTAAGGAAACATATAGCCTCTTAAGGACGGGGACAGACGACCCCACGACTCCCCATGCCACCTTCCTTAGCAACGCTAGTCGAGGCTGACAGATGTGCTTCAGTCTGGTGACTTCGTTGTGTCTTGTGTTGCAATGCCCAAAAAGTACACCCATATACTTGTAGGTGGGGACTTCTTCTAATATTTTCCCTTGTAGTTTTAAGAAAGCTTTATCCCGATGCCGTTTAGAGAGAGCAGGCGAGATAGAGAGCGAGCAAGAGAGAGAGCGAGCGAGAGAGAGAGCCAGCGAGAGAGAGAGAGCCAGCGAGAGAGAGAGCCAGCGAGAGAGAGAGAGAGCGAGAGAGAGAGAGAGAGAGAGAGAGAGAGAGAGAGAGAGAGAGAGAGAGAGAGAGAGAGAAGAAAAAAAATCCATCCCATGCCACGCTCAAACCACCAATAAAGGAAAAGAGCATATAAAAAAAACACTGCGGGAGAAGAATAGGGTGATGAAAGAGTGTGAAAGAGAAAATGTATAGAATAAAAGAGGGAGGAGGAGGAGGAGGAGGAGGAGGAAGAGGCATACAGAAGGAGGCGCAGAAGGTAAAGAATAATTACATTTTTGGGGGCGGCGATTGTAATTTCAGTTTGTCCTTGTTCACCCATCGGCCGAAAAATACTTTAACTACTTTACAATTGTCTCTCCTTTCAGCCTCCTTTTTCGATTTATCCTTTGAGCGTTGAGAAAAAAAAGAAAAATGAAGCAATGTGCAAAAACGTCTATACTTTATTTTTCATTTCTCTCTCTCAGTGACTTACGTTTCCACTTTCCTTTTATTACCTTCAATTCTTTTTCTTTCTTCGTCTTCCTCTATTTAATTCCCTTTTTCTTGCCTTCCACAACTCTGGCAATCATTCGTCTGCAGCTCCTCCTCCCTCCCCCCTCCCCTCCCCAACCCCCCTTCCCCTTCCCCAACCTCCTCCCTCTCCTCCCAAACTTCTCCCTTCCCCTTCTCCTCCCCAAAACTCTCCTCCCCAAACCTCTCCTTTCCCCCTCTCCTCCCCAACCTCCCTTCCTTCTCTCCTCCGTCAACATTCCCCCTCTCCTCCCAAACCTACCCCTTCCCCCCACTCTCCTCCTCCTCCTCCCCTTCCTTCACGTCAAAATCACTGCAGGAATCTTGGAATTTAAGAGAAAATGATCGAGATTGTTGCGTCCATCGGGCTGGCTTGTGATTTAAGGACGAGAGGTCGAGGTGGGTCACTGACGGGGCAGAGGCACGACACACGCAGAGAGAGAGAGAGAGAGAGAGAGAGAGAGAGAGAGAGAGAGGAGAGAAGGGGGAGAGAGAGAGAGAGAGGGGAGAGAGAGAGGAGGGAGAGGGAGAAGAGGGGAGAGAGAGAGAAAGGAAAAAAGAGAGAGAGAGAGAGAGAGAGAGGAGTTTATATGCAAGTCTTGGTCCACACGCACTCGCACATACTAACAATATATGTGGGAACCTTTAATTTGATCAGAACTGAATTCTGTGATATTTTCCTTCTTTTTTTCGTCATTCTTCATCCTTTTTAATTTTCTTTTATTCCTCATTCTAATTTTCTCTTCTTTTTATTCTATTATTTGTATTCTCTTTTCATTACACTTCGTAATCTCTTTCATCTTATTTCTTTTTCATTTGGTCTCTGTATCGAAACCGTCCTGTGTGATTAAACTCTCTCTCTCTCTCTCTCCGTCTCTTCTCCTCTCATTTGGTCGCCTCTCTCTCTCTCTCATCCCGGGGGTCTCTCTCAATCTCTCTCTCTTTCTCCCTCTCCCTTAATCCCTTCCTTTTAAACCTTTTTGTTTATCTTCTGCTCCTCTTTTCTCATCTTTCTTTCTTGTTTTCCGTTTTTTAAACTTTTTTAAATTCTCTTCTCTCTCTCTCTCTCCTCCTCTTTTTCTCTCTTCTTTGTCTCTCTCTCTCCTCCTCTCTCTCTCTCCTCTCCTCTCCCTCTCTCCCCCCCCTCTCTCCTCCTCCTCCTCTCCCTCTTTTCCTTCTCTTGTTCTCTTCTGTCTCTCTTCCTCGCTCAAACCCCTAGCCTTCTTTCTTTCCTCTTCCACCCATTTCCTCTCCTCTCCCTTCCCCTCTTCCACCCTCTCCCCTTTCACCCCTTTTCCTCCCCTCCTCTTTTCATCTCTCTCCCCCTCTTTCCCTTGCCCTCCCCCCCCTTTTCCCCGGTTTTGTCCTGTATCTCTCTCTCTCTCCTTCTCTCTTCCTTCTCCTCCTCCTCCTCTCTCTCTCCTCCTCTCTCTCTCTCTCTCTCCCTCTCTTCTCCTCTCTCTCTCTCTCTCTCCGTCCTCATCTCTCTCCTCCCCCTCTCTTCTCCCCCTCTCGACATATGGGTAGGAAAATAGGAGAAAACAGCGAGGGGGAATAGAGAGAGAGAGAGAGAGAGAGAGAGAGAGAGAAGAGAGAGAGAGATGGTATATGGAATGAAGGTGAGGGTTGGAAGGTAAGGGAAGAAAATTGATAACATAATAGGATGTCAGAAAATAAATGACACAGGTATGGAAAGGAAGGTTTGGGAACTGACGAAACCAAGTGACATGAGTGAAATAGGAAAAGAGTAAAAAAAGAAGTGGATGCGGAGAAACAGGATATAACAGTGTTGAAAAGAAGAGGGACTGGAAAATAGAATAAGGCAAGTGTTGAGAGATATGAGATGACAATTTCAGGGTACAAAATATACCGTGTTTCTCTCTCTCTCTCTCTCTCCTTTCCTCTCTCTCTCTCATCTCTTTTCTCTCCCCTTTTCTCCTCTCTCTCTCTCTCTCTCTCTCTCTCTCTCTCTCTCTCTCTCTCCCTCAGTTTTAGCAGGTGAAGAGTGAGAAAAAAAAATAATGGAACTTGAAAAAGAGATGTTTCATTCGAAAGAGAGAGAAGAATAGTTCGAAAAAGAGAGAATAATCATTCGAAAAAGAGAGAGAGAGAAGACAGAATAGAAAATAGAGAAGTTAGAATTCGAAAGAGAGAGGAAGATAGAATAGTAAATAGAGAAGAAAGAATTTTAAAAAGAGAAAAGAGAAATCGAAAAAGAGAGAAGAGAGAATTTGAAAGAGAGAGAAGATAAAATAAATAAATAAAAGAAAGAATTCGTGAGAGAAGATAGAATTCGAAAGAGAGAAGAGAGGGAGGAGGGAAAGACAAAGAGAGAAAAGTGATAGGCACACAAAAAGAAGTCTTATCCTCTGGACGTGAAGAGAGAGAGAAGAGAGAGAGAGAGAGAGGAGGGGAGAGAGAGGAGAGAGAAGAGAGAGAAGGAGGAAAAGAGAGAGAGAGAGAGGGAGAGAGAGAGAAGAGAGAGAGAGAGAGAGAGAGAGAGAGAGATGGATGAAGGGAAGGCAAAAGGAAAAATACGGAGGGAAAATGTTCTCATCTCTCAATCGCCAGTATAATTTTTTCCTTGCACAAAAACTAGAGTGGCGACAGGAAAAAAATGTAAAATGGTTAAACACTTTTTATTTGCATCAGAAAACGTTGTCAGAATTGAATTATGAAAAAAGAGCTGGCAAAACGATGAAGAGAATGGAGTATGGCAAGAACAGAGAGAGAGAGAGAGAGAGAGAGAGGAGAAGGAGAGAGAGGAGAGAGAAGGAAGGAGGAGAGAGATAACCGGTGAATGCCATGAATGTAACTTTGACTTTGTTCCCTCCACTAAAAGAGCCAAGCGTACACAAATTTGGTTGATTACTTACGTGCAGAAAAACGTGAGAGGTTTTCCAATAACCTTAACGAAATACATTTGTGAGGAATATATATGGCCTGGCAATCTGTGTGATGATTTTAGTGGTATCGATAAGGATAATACTCTTAATGATAATGCTGATAGAGTGGTAGCCGTAGTAGTAGTAGCTGTGGTTAAGTAGTAATTGTAGTAGTATTTATGACAATGATGATAATAATGACTATAATTAATGCTAATGATAACCTCACTGCATATGTAAAACACACACACACACACACACACACACACACACACAACACACACACACACACACACACACACCGGTACTACAGGGTACTCCGTAGTGTAGGAAAGCACGCTCGGTTCACAACCGAGAAGTCCAGGGTTCGATCCCCGGGCGAAGCGGAAACAGATGGGCTGTTTCCTTAAAACCCGAGCCCCTGTCCACCCAGCAGTGAATGGGTACCGGGTGTTAGCCGGGGTTTGTGACCTGCTCTCCGGGGTGCTGGCTTCGGCCAAAACTAAGTACTAAGGATGAATGATAAAAATGTTGATATGGAGACGGGGCCATACGAGCGTTGCTCAGGCCCTGTAAAATACAACTAGATGAAGACAACTAGATGAATACACACACACACACACACACACACACACACACACTGCCTGAGTGGTGAAGTTGTTTAGAGAGCGTGTCATGCCAGTCTGAGATCACGCGCTCGATTCCCGCTTGATCTCGGCGATTTTTCACTGACAAATGCCAGCGGTTACTGTCCCCCTTGAGCAATGGGGTGTGTGTGATGTATAAGGTCCAGGCATTACCCTAAGATCAGTCACTACGAGCTTCAAGTTCTTTCCGGGAGGGTAAAACTGGCGATGGCGTGGGCAAGACCGTGGGTGAATACACAGACAAACAAAACTTATAATTTGCCATAACTCTCTCTCTCTCTCTCTCTCTCTCTCTCTCTCTCTCTCTCTCTCTCTCTCTCTCTCTCTCTCTCTCTCTCTCTCTCTCTCTCTCTCTCTCTCTCTCTCTCTCTCTCTCTCTCTCTCTCTCTCTCTCTCTCTCTCTCTCTCTCTCTCCTTCTCTCTTTCTCCTATTCATTCCCCCTTTATCAATAATTTTTTATTTCGGACATAAACTTTATCTGCCCTTCCGTCTTTCTCCTCCACCTCCTTTCTTCTTCATTACTGGCTGTTTGTTTCGATTTGGTTCAATTACGAGAGAGAGAAAGAGAGAGCGAGAGAGAGAGAGAGAGAGAGAGAGAGAGAGAGAGAGAGAGAGAGAGAGAGAGAAAAGAGAGAGAGCGAGCACTAAATAGAATAATCGTGTGCAACAATAAGATATGTGCTGCCCATTATTTTCCTCCTAAAAGTTACCGGTTGCTAGAGCTTGTAATTAGTTATTGTAATTAACTTCTCTCTCTCTCTCTCTCTCTCTAAATCCCCCTCTCTTCTCTCCTCTCTCTCCCTTCTC
>JACEEZ010014259.1:32500-37500 GCA_016584305.1 Chionoecetes opilio | reverse complement strand
TGACGTCACAGGCGTCTTTTGATTGGCGGAGCTCATTAGCCTGTCAGGGAGCAGTTCGGCACACAGGCTCCTTGTGATTGGCTGCAAATTAACGCCATCGTCTCCTTTGCGGGAGCGCCGAACACGGGGAGGGAGAATAAAAATTAAAGTTATGTAATTGGTGACCATATATGAGAGAGAGAGAAAAAAGAGGGAGAGGGGGAAAAGGGGAAAGGAGAAGGAGAGAGAAAGAGAGAGGAGAGAGGGAGGAGAGAGAGAGAGAGAGAGAGAGAGGAATACTGCATCTCGGAAATTTTAAACGTGACAGATAGGTAAGGGGGAACGGGGGACGGGTATTCACTTTTCAGACGCATGTAGACAAGAACAGTAATGTACCACCACAACACACCCCACCCTCGTCCCCCTCCCGGCCTGCGGTGTCGATATGTCCGGTGCGTGATAGAGACCCCCCCTGACCCCCTCCCCTTTTAAAAATGAAAATCCCCGGGCGCTGTGTCCCCCCCTGTCGCGCCCCGTCCCCCCCGTCGCGTTGTCCCCCTGTCGCGCTGTCCCCCTGTCGTGCTGTCCCCCTGTCGCGCTGTCCCCCTGTCGTGCTGTCCCCCTGTCGCATATCCCCCCTGTCGCGCTACCCCTGCGCGCTGTCCCCCTTTGTGGGCCCCCCGCGCGTTGTACCCCTGTCGTGCTGTCCCCCGTCGTTTGTCCCCCGTCGCGCATCCCCGTCGCGCTGCCCCCTGTCTGGGGTCGCGATGTCCCCCGTCGCGCTATCCCCCTGTCGCGTGTCCCCCCCTTTGTGGTGTCCCCCGTCCCCGCTGTACCCCCGTCGTGCTGTCCCCTGTCGTGCTGCCCCCCCGTCGCCTGTCCCCTGCGTGCCGTCCCCCGTCGCGCTATCCCCCTTCGCGCTGTCCCCCTTTCGTGGGGTCCCCCCTGTCGCGTGTACCCCTGTTCTGTACCCCTGTCGTCGTACCCCCGTCGCGCTTCCCCTGTTGCGCTGTCCCCCTGTCGTGGGGTCGCCTGTAAACCCCCGTCCCGCTATCCCCCTGTGCGCTGTACCCCTGTCCCTGGTGTCCCCCTTTCGCGCTATCCCCCTCGCGCTGTCCCCCCGTCGCGCTACCCCTTGTGGCACTGTTTCCCCCCCCTGTCGCCTATCCCCCTGCGCGCTGTCCCCCTGCCCCGGTGTCCCCCCGTCGCGCAAACCCCCTGTCGTGCTGTCCCCTTGTTTTCGGTGTCCCCCTGTCGCGGTGTCCCCCTGTCCCCTTTTCCCCCTGTTGCCTATCCCCCCGTCGTGCTGTCCCCCTGTCGTGCTGTTTTCCCCCGTAGCGCTATCCCCCTGTCGCGCTATCCCCCTGTAGCGCTACCCCCTTCGCGCTATCCCCCTGTACGCTATCCCCCTGTCGCGCTATCCCCCTGTACGCTATCCCCCTGCGCGTATCCCCCTGAGCGATCCCCTTCGCGCTATCCCCCTGTAGCGCTACCCCCGTCGCGCTATCCCCCCGTGCGCTTCCCCCCGTCCCTTCCCCCGCCCCGCCGCTAACGAAGTCCTCATTGTCGCCGTTATTCCCCCTCTGATCCCTCTGCCTGTGAAGTTGTGGTTATCGGCTTGCTTTTCGTGGATGGACGAGTGTGAGTGAGTGAGTGTGACAGGTGTGTGTTTACCTGAGCGTTGTGGGAGTGGGGGTGGGGGGAGTGTAGCGGGTGTGTGTTTACCTGAGTGTGTGGTGGTGGCGGTGGTAGTGGTAGTGAGTGTGACGGCTGTGTGTTTACCTGAGTGTGTTGTGGTGGTGGTGGTGGTAGTGGTGAGTGTAGCGGGTGTGTGTCTACCTGAGCGTTGTGGTGGTGGTGGTAGGGGTGAATCATGGCAGTGTAATCAGGCTGTTTCCTCTGTTTAGAGACTTAGACAGGTGTGGTTTGTACGTATTACTCTTTACTTACGAGAAATTGTATCAAAGTGTAGAATCTCTTTCTAGTGGGATGATTTTTCTCTCTCTCTCTCTCTCTCTCTCTCTCTCTCTCTCTCTCTCCCACCCGTCAGGGTGGCTCGGTTGATAGAGGTGTGGGCTCGCGTGCAGCGTCCCTTCTTTCGATCCCACCAGGTTCCCACCAGGTTCATTCTGGCGTGGTGGCAATTTGTATAGCCAATAACCTTGTCGTTGGTACTTACAAAGTGTCTAGATAAGATCAAAGTATCTTATCTTATCTCTCTCTCCTCCCCATTCCTGATATTTACATATCTTCCTATTTATCCTGACTTCATAAATAAATATAGAAGTGACATAAATTTATTGTTACTTTCTCAATAATAACCACTAAACAGTACACGTATATAGATGCGTCACGGTTCAATTTAACAATTATTAACCCCTTCACGCCCAGATATTTCCTTTGCTATCAAAAATCGTCTTGTTGTTAGCCATAACATAACGAAAACTAACTGAATATACCAAATTAATTAGTGAACAAGGATACTAAACAGGTCATATCTATAATACATTGCTTATATTCACTAAAAATCGTCTAACGGTAGCCAAATTACAATGGAAATTACGTTCTGGATCTCAAGGGGTTAAACGTCTTATTCCCCCACCGCACTTTTAAAACTCCTCTCGGTTAAGGGAAAGGCAACTATAACAAGAAAACCGAAGGAGAACCACGTCTTTTTCCATCATAGTCTGACGGAGAACTATGCAAACTCATGTCTTTAGGTAAGTTACTACCTGACGGAGGTGACGGCGACGAGGTGCTCACCGTCGACGAGGATGACGATAACCCAGGCATCGATCCCCTTTGCAGCCTCCTACCTGGGGCGGAGACTAAGGTGTTGAGCGTCAGGTACATGAGACTGGCGGGTAAACAGGTTAACGTTATAGCCAGCGTGAAGGAGAGGCAAGACAGGGTAACCTTACTCGAGAGCATTAAAGAGAAGGAGCTCGACAAGGGGTGGGAGCTTGCAGGGAAAAGACGCAGATGTTGAAGAAGAAAATAAAGTGAAATTACGAACCTGTTGAATAAGAAAATATAGGAAAATGACGAAGCTACGGTATAAGGTAATACAGGAAAAGACGAAGCTGCGGTATAAGAAAATAAAGGAAAAAGATGAAGCTGTTGAATAAGAAAATGACGGAAAATTTTATGAAGGAAGATAGGGAGGGAGGGGATAGGAAATGCACGTATGGTGAAAGGATAATATGAGGATGAAGAATATAGAGGATAAAGGAAGAAGGAAGCACGGAGTAATAAGATAGTGTAAAGATTAAGAATGTAGAAGAAAATGCATGAATAGATGGAAGGAAGAGGGATTAGAAATGAACGTAGCAAAAGGATGATGGAAAGATGAAGGATATAAGTAGAGGGAGAAGGAAGAAAGAAGGAATTAAGAAAATTATGACTAGTAAAGAAAAGGATAATGGAAGGATAGAAAATATAAGTAGAGGAAAAGGAAGAAGCTTGGAAGAAAAGAAGAAAGTGACGACAAGGCAAGAAAAGGATAAAAAAATGATGGAAGGATGGAGGATATAAGTAGAAGGAAAAAAGGAAGAAGCTTGGAAGGAAAGAAGAAAGTGACGACGAAGGCAAGAAAAGGATAAAAAGATGGGGAAGGATATAAAAGGTAGGAGGCAAAGCATTCAGGATTTTTGCCCAAAACAGAGTTACTTTGAAGGTCGGGATGGACCGCGGGACGTCGTGTTGAGATAAATATGCAACGCTGAAAGAGAAACGAGATAGAAAACAGCCGCCGACAGCCATGACGCGGGGCACTACTCCTAAAAAATACGTAATTATGCAAAGACACACACACACACACACACCCACACGCCCACACACACACACACACACACACACACACACACACACACACACACACACACACACACACACACACAACAGTTGAAAGAAAGACTGGATAAATGTAGATACGGACACGGGACCACACGAGTAGCTCAGGCCTTGTAAAACACAACTAGATAAATACACACACACAACACACACACACACACACACACACACACACACACACACACACACACACGAGCTATTTAATTCTTACAACGCAAAAAACGCAATGAGTTTTCCTTACGTCCAATTCCACTTTCGTACTTAGTGAAAAAATACAGAAAGAAAAACGGAATAAAATAGAAGGGAAAGAACAGAAAGGGAGGAAAGGGTGATATAAAAGAATATAATGAAGGAAATACAGAATAGGGGAGAGGGAGAGGAAAAGGAAGAGGAAGAGGATGCAAAGAGGGGAATAGGAAGGGGCGAGATTCCTCATTACGGTAATGACTCCTCCCCCTTTCCTCCGTTATTCCCTTCTCCCTCCCTCCCTTCCTTCCTTCTCTCCCTCCCGCTTCCTCCCATTACCTCCTCCGCCGCCCTGTAATGGCATTCATGGGGGCCCTTCAGGAGAGAGGAGAGAGAGAGAGAGCGAAGAGAGAGAGAGAGAGAGAGAGAGAGAGAGAGAGAGAGAAGAGGTGGTGTTGGGTTATCATAGTTTGCTCCTCTTCCTGCCCCTCCCCTTTCTACTATAGTAGTTTAATAAAAAGTAATAAACCTTTTCTCGCTCCCTACTTTATCTTACACCCTTCTCTCTCTCTCTCTCTCTCTCTCTCTCTCTCTCTGGATGGATGAAAGGTGGATGTAGGTAGTGTTAGGTGACAGGAACTACCACGTGTAGGCCTCGCGGCCTCTTGTAGCTTCCTTATTTTCTTATGTTCTTATGTTCTCTCTCTCTCTCTCTCTCTCTCTCTCTCTCTCTCTCTCTCTCTCTCTCTCTCTCTCTCTCTCTCTCTCTCTCTCTCTCTCTCTCTCTCCTCTCTCTCTCTCCACTTATGATCAATTCACCATACTTTGTTCACAACCATTGTACCTCACTCTCCTTCTCCTCCTCCTCCTCCTCCTCCTGCTCCTCCTCCTCCTGTTGCTATCAAATTCATCCAGCCGTCGGGGCGCCCTAAAACCCATCCATGTGTTTGTCATGTATCTAGCAGGGGTTGTCTCGCCGTACC
>JACEEZ010014259.1:20000-27500 GCA_016584305.1 Chionoecetes opilio | reverse complement strand
AGTAGTAGTAGTAGTAGTAGTTAGTAGGAGTAGTAGGTAGTAGAGTAGTGTAGTAGAGTAGTAGTAGTAGAGTAGAGTAGAGTAGTAGTAGTAGTAGTAGTAGTAGTAGTAGGAGTAGTAGTAGGAGTGAGTGGAGTAGGAGTGTAAGTAGTAGGTAGTAGAGTAGGAGTAGGAGTAGGAGTAGTAAGTAGTGTAGTATAGTAGTAGTAGTAGTAGTAGTAGTAGTAGTAGAGTAGGAGTAGGAGTAGGAGTAGTAGTAGTAGTAGTAGTAGTAGGAGAGAGTAGGAGTAGGAGTAGGTAGTAGTAGTAGGAGTAGTAGTAGTTGAGTAGTAGAGTAGAAGTAAGAGATAGAGTGTAGAGAGAGAAGATAAAAGATGATCGTTTGGTGGTTGCTATGTATGTGCACGTAGAGCAGAGTAAGTCAGCATAGTATCACAGTAATACACCAGAGAATTGAAGTGTAGTATACATGAAAGCCTAGGAATAAAATATCGTTTTGTGTGCTATGTGTTGCCGAAGCAATAACTCACATAGTCCTCAGAACCGAGTATGTGTTGCTGTGAGTATTGTAACGCTTGATACGAGCATTCCCTCTCCTCCGTGTTGTTGTGTTTGTCCGGAGTTGAATTCAGCATAGTGTGTCTTATCCCGAGTTGTGTTGTGTGAGAGAAAAAGATGTGTTGTGTGTGATAGATTTTGTGTGTGGGGTGTGGTGTGTGTGTGTGTTGTGTGTGTGTGTGTGTGTGTGTGTGTGTGTGTGTTTTAGCTACATATTTACTTGTCTTGTATTTTTCCCCGATATTCGAATTGGAGGAGAGAGAGAGAGAGAGAGAGGAGAGAGAGGAGAGAAGAGAGAGAGAGAGAGAGAGAGAGAGAGAGAGAGAGAGAGAGAGGAGAGAGAGAGAGAGAGAGAGAGAGAAGAGAGAAGAGAGAGAGAGAGAGAGAGAGAGGAGAGAGAGAGAGAGAGAGGTGATGTTGTATGGCTTAAGTTTTTATTTATTCATTGTTTATGTGATGTGTAAATCTACATTATCCCTTTGTACCTTTGTTGTTATATTTGTTTTTTTCATGTTTACCTTTTTTCCATTTCCTTGAACCGCGCGCGCACACACACGCACACACACACACACACACACACACACACACACAACAAAAGAAAGGATCGATAAATGAAAGTGAAAAAACTACTTTATTTTATTGAAGGAAGTAAGAGGTAAGAGTTAGCTGCGGCACTATTGATTGTGTTGACGTGGAGTTTACTGATGTTTTATTCCTCTTCCCAATACAGTGTTACAACTCCCCGGCCTCTTAGGGACGTATTGTATCATCGTTATACCTACGCGGTTATGCCTCCGTTGTTTGTTCTCTTCTCTCTATGTTTTCTTCTTATAGGATTATGAAATATTTCGTAATTACGTGTCTTGACTTTTTTACTTTTTATCTTTTTACTTTTTTATCCTTACTTGTACTTTTCTTTAAATTTTGTATCCTTATTTTTGTACTTTTTTTACTTTTTACTTTTTTATCCCTACTTTTTTTCTTCTTTTTTTTTACTTTATATCCTTATTTTTTTTCTTTTCTTTTTTTTACTTTTTTATCCCTACTTTTTGACTTTTTTTCTTTGATGTATTTTGTTTGGTTTTTGGTCGTATGTTCTGTTCTATTTTTCTATCTTTTTATTTTTTTTTCCTACAAAGCTATATATGTGTCACCTATTTCCATTTTCTTTTATATTGTCCTCAGCTTCTCTAGTCTTGTTTTCTTTCGTTTCTTTTTTTCATATTTTCTCTTTATATATTTTTTAGTTGCCATGTCTCCTTTTACATAAGCTTCTTTGAAAACTTACATATATCTTCGTCTGACATACTCAATTACAACCCACCAATTCCGTTCAGTTTGACCCAAGAATCGCGAGTTCACTCCCTTGATCCTTCCCCACTCACATTAGCCGCCACTCCGCCACTCCCTCACATCACTACTCCAGCTACCTGCAACTCCACTCCCGAGTCTCTCCACCAGCCACTCTGCCCCACTCACTCACATATTGGCAGTCAGTAATCCACGCAACACCAGCCACTGCGCGGGAATGCTCCATTAGGAATATCGAGGAGGAGGAGGAGGAGGAGGAGGAGGAGGAGGAGGAGGAGGAGAGAGAAGAAGAAGAAGATGGTCATTCCGAGAAGGGAAGGAGCGAGCAGATACGATACTTTCAAAACCCGTAAAAGTGGATGTACGCACTCATGAACCCTTTTACCTCTGCGTCTCTCTTCATTCCCCTCCTGCACCCTATCGTTATGACTCTGTTTTTTGTTCCTGCACCTGCTTCTTTACATCTTAGGAACCAGCAAGGAGCAGGTAAAGTGTTGTGTTGTCACCGAGATGTGGAGAGGCGACGCGTATATCCCTGTTGTGTTGTTGCTGTTACGTACGAGAAGGGATGGAATGGGAAGAGGAGAGGAGAGAAGGGAAGGAAAGGATAGAGAAGGAAAGATAAGAGGTAGAGAAGAGTAGGGAAGGGAAAGGAAACAACACAAATTACCGTAAACTCTTAACCAAAAAAGAGAAAAGAAGAGAAGGGAAAGTAAAGCAACATAAATTTTCATAAACTCTTAAGCCAAAAATGAGAAGAGAAAGGAAGGAATAGGAAAGCAACACAAACTACCATAAACTCTTAATAAAAAAGAGCAGAGAAGAGAAGGGAAGCGTAGGAAAGGGAAAGGAAACAACACAAACTACCATAAACTCTTAACCAAAAAAGAGAAGAGAAGAGAAGGGAAGAGAAAGGGAAGGGAAAGTAAAGCAGCACAAACTACCATAAACTCTTAACCAAAAAAGAGAAGGGAAGAGAAAGGGAAGGGAAAGTAAAGCAACACAAACTACCATAAACTCTTAACCAAAAAAAAGAGGAGAAGAGAAGGGAAGAGTAGGAAAGGGAAAGGAAGCAACACAAACTACCGTAAAGTCTTAACCAAAAAAGAGAAAAAGAGAAGAGGGGAAGGAAAGAGTAACCAAAACAGAGAAGAGAAAGGAAGAGAAAGTAAAGCAACACAAATAACCATAAATTCTTAAACCAAAAAGAAGACAAAAATGTGAAAATTGGAACACGAAGAGACACGAGTCTACTGGAGAATGGCAGATATTACTTCCAGTCTTCCATGCTCGAAGGATTAAGTTTAAGAAGTTAAGCTTGCAGACAGCGAGGTGACGCATGAGACGGGGAAGTTTGAACACGCACGGCTGCACGCACACATCATAAGGGAAGTTTCGTATACGTACTTTTCCTCACGTGCACGACTGGGTTTGTGTGAGGCTTTGAACGCGGCACACGGGGTTATGAAGGCTTAACGCTGGCTTTGTATTGGTATTAACCCCTTTACGCCAAGATCTTTCCCTTGCTATAAAACAAATTGTCTGTTGTCGAGCCATAAAATTACGAAAAATAACTAAATATACCAAATTAGTTAGTAGACAAGGATACTAAACAGGTCATATCTATAAAGCATTGCCTATATTCACTAAAAATCGTCTAGTGGTACCCAAATTACAATGAAAATTACGTTCTGGGTTTCAAGGAGTTAATGGCTGGGTTTGATGCGACCTTGGTTTAACGGGATGGGAAGTGTGGTGATAAGGCCACGGTGTATCTTGCTTCTGATCACTCTCTAACCAAAGCCTTTATAATTAGGTCTATGCTAATTATGATTATAGTCTCAAGGCTTTAACTCTGACATTCCTTAAAGTCAACACCTCGCTAAGTATAGATAGAGGCTCTCATGGTTTTATCGTATGTTCTTCTTCATTATTTGTTCTATGTTTACCTGTCTGTCTGTTATTTCTTTGTATAACTCTTGTTTGGTTGTCTATGAGTGTCAGTCAGTCTCTCTCTCTCTCTCTCTCTCTCTCTCTCTCTCTCTCTCTCTCTCTCTCTCTCTCTCTCTCTCTCTCTCTCTCTCTCTCTCTCTCTCTCTCTCTCTCTCTCTCTCTCTCTCTCTCTCTCTCTCTCTCTCTCTTTCAATATCAAGCCACCTTTACGTTTTCAAAAGTCGATTTAGGGCAATTCTTTTTGACTTTGCACCGATAAAAGGGTGGACACAGGCGGGCAGGGAGGCAGTTGTTTTCTTTCTCCTGTTTTTCCTGGTGCACCGCAAGTCGCCCTGCCAACACCCGCTAATGCCATGAACAAAAAGGACAGCAGAGGCACAGTCCATGTCTTCTGGTCTTAAAACAGGGATGGATGGCACTCTAATGTTCTCTTCTTTCTTGCACACAATTCTCACTCACATATGTTCTTCATAACCTCCCCCCTCCCCCTTTAGTATATTTCTTTAGTATTTTTTCTTGTTTTTTCAGTCACGTATCCTCTGCCTTTTTCTTACTTTCCCTCCTTCTTCTTCCCTCTTTCCCCCTTTCCCGTCGTATAGCCGTGCCGTTGCCGGAAAAGACCCGTCCCCAAGTTTTCCAATCACGGTCCTCTTCGATTCATAACGGGAAATCTTAGGTGATACGACCCACCCCCCTCTTTCCCTCTTCCTTTACCGTCCTGCGTCCTTCTCATACCTTCTCTCTCTCTCTCTCTCTCTCTCTCTCTCTCTCTCTCTCTCTCTCTCTCTCTCTCTCTCTCTCTCTCTCTCAGGTTAACGGTTTGCTGCCACCAATATACTCTCCCCTTCTCCCTCCCTTCCCCTCTCTTCCTCTGCTCTTCATTCCCCCTTAACCCCCCCCCCCGCTGTTACATCCCATTTCCTTTCGTTTCTATATTGGAAAAGTTTTTGTGGGGGGAGGGAATTGTACACATTAAGCTTCATTTTCTTCGTAATTGTTTTGGTTCGGTTTTACGCAAAAGTCGCTTTATTTATGTCTATACCCATATTTCTCTGTTTATCTTGTGTGTTCTGTTCTTATTCCTCATGTGTTTTATTCTCATATCTTTATCCTATTTTTTTTAAGGTACTTTTACTATGATTTACTTACGTCCTCATTTGTAATGGGAGTTTGTTTTCCTAAATGTTTTCAATATTCACACGTATTGTATTACTCTAGTGTTATTTTCATCTATTGATATCTACGTTATTATTTTCCATGCACAGTTAAGACTTGGTATCAAAATATAAACACTCAAAAATATAAACAAACTGCATGAAATTAAAAGAAGCAGCTTATTTATTGTCATATTCATTTAAGTAGCAGTAAATATCGAGATACATTTTAACCTGCATTTGTATATTATATTTTTTATTACTAAACAATAATATTTTCCTTTTCACAGGTAAGATGGAGTGATGACACTTCCCCTGAACTTTGACCCGCTTAGGGCAGTGTTTGTGTTGTCCCGCCGCGGTCAGAGGTCAGGTATGTATAGGTCGCGTCAGGTCCAAACATGTCTCCAGATAGAGGGAGGGAAGAAAGTTGGAAGTGAGGGAAGGAAGAACAAAACGCTAGATGGAGGGTCATTGAAAAGAAGTTGTGAAATATTATTTTGCTCACACTTTCTCTCTGAATATCTCTCTCTCTCTCTCTCTCTCTCTCTCTCTCTCTCTCTCTCTCTCTCTCTCTCTCTCTCTCTCTCTCTCTCTCTCTCTCTCTCTCTCTCTCTCTCTCTCTCTCTCAACAAGCAAACACCCTATCATTCTACTCACTCCTCACAATGCTAATCTGAGATGGTCTTCCTTGCCTTATCTTCCCTCCTTCCATGTCTCCAACCTATTCTCACGGGGACTACCTGGTATTCTCGTCTACCGAAATTCTCTTCCCGGCACAAACTGAGGACCAAAGTCAGTGTATTTGACTGGCACTGTACTGGCACTGACTAGACCAAACACTGGCTTTGCTGAGAACTCTCGCCGCCGTGGAAATTTTCACTTGTAATATTTATTTTCACACTAATAATTTTAACTCAACAGTTCCACTTGTAATAGATGAAAATGTAAAATAAACGGTATTAAATTATTGGATACTACGTTTTTCACAGTCATTAGTATTTAAGTTTTGATGTGTTTATAATTAATTTAGCTGTTGTTTTTTTGGCGGAAATGAATGCATTTTATTATACTGCCCCACATTCCCCACCAAGTTTATATAATACGTAATTTCTGCCAATAACGGTTAGGTTAGGTTACGGTCAGTCTAGGTTAGGTTAGGTATGCAGAAACACGGGTAAAAGCTAATTAGAGCATATATTGGGTACTATAATATCAAGATCAAGAACTGGAACTGTCGTAGAAAATAGGAACATTCGACGACGTGAAAATTAGGAACACTCACCGACGAGAACTAGAGATCCGGTAGTTGCGTTGGTGTTCCTCATTTGTCTCTCTTTTCGGTTTTCCCTTTTCTGTTCAGTCTCAACCCAAACTACACTACAACCAAAACTACAACCACAACTACAACCACAACTCAACCATACTACCTGTCACTACCTGTAACCTTATTCAATGCGTGGGAGTTGATGTGACGGGTGTCTGTGGAGCTTTTTGCAATCGCGAGCAAAATCGAATATATTGAATCTACTTCGATGTGGAGTTGAAAGGTCGTGTTCCATTTTCTGTCGGTGAGATGAATAGGAAATTTGCAGAGAGAGAGAGAGAGAGAGAGAGAGAGAGAGAGAGCGAGAGAGAGAGAGTACTATTTATTATAGATGCTCGTATAATTTTTACTCATGGCTCCGGTAGGTCAGTCTCTCTCTCTCTCTCTCTCTCTCTCTCTCTCTCTCTCTCTCTCTCTCTCTCTCTCTCTCTCTCTCTCTCTCTCTCTCTCTCTCTCTCTCTCTCTCTCTCTCTCTCTCAAACTATGATACGTCAAACATACTTTTCGACAAATTTTTTCCCCTCTCCTCGAGTTACTTGATTCCCACGTCCATTCCACACCATTTACCCACTTTCACACTCCCCCTCCTCCTCCTCCTCTTCCCCCTCCCCCTCCCCTTCCTCCTACTCCTACTCCCGCGGCGCACTTCAAACGCCACTCTTCTTCCTCTCCATTTGCTGCGGCAGGAGATGTCTTGATACGAAGCTTTTTTGGGGCGACTTTTACAAAACCACGACTCGATCAGATAGTGGAGGTGTTTTCTGACTCATTGACGCCGAGGGAGGAAGAGGAGGCGGGAGGACCAGGAGGAGGAGGAGGAGGAGGAGGAGGAGGAGGAGGAGGAGGAGGAGGAGGAGAGGAGGAGGAGGAGGAGGAGGAGGAGGAGGGCGGTATGGGGAAGTATCGAAGAAAGGACGGTTTGGGAATGGAAAAAAGGAATAGGAAGGAATACAAAGGAAGAACAGACAGCAACAGCCCTACTGGATCAAACGAGGCTGCCTGTGTGACTTCTTTCTACCACTATAGTTACTACGTGTTAGAGGCAAAGAAATAGTAAGGTTGAAGGCTTCTCCCCACGTATCACTAACTCAGACTGAGGCCGGCAGGAAAAAAAGTAAGGAAAAATACACCATGCAGTATTGAAAAGCTGCCATGGAATTTAATAGAAAGGGTGAAGGAGAGACAGAGAGAAGGAGG
>JACEEZ010014259.1:0-15000 GCA_016584305.1 Chionoecetes opilio | reverse complement strand
CAATTTATATACAAAAAGAACTCTTACGTGGCTTTGGATGTGTTGTTTGTGAGGGATTTGTTTGCGGCTCAGATATATGTCTATAGAAGTGCCGATGATGATGATGATGATGGTGATGATTATTACGAACCATAGTGTTGATAGTAATGTTAATGAAGGAAATATCAAACATGTCAGTAACAACAATAACCGTGATAGTAATGATAATGATAATAATAAGAATAGTAATGATATTGATTGTTATAATGATAGAAATAAAGCACAACAATGATAATAAGTGTAAATAAATTATAGAAGAAACAACAACAATAACTAAAACATTAAAACACCATAAAAGTAAATGGTTACGAAACAATTCATAATATTAAAACAACACATCAGTAAAAAAAAGAAGAACCATGTAATTTGAAACACATAACTAAAAAAAATAGACTTAATCCTGTGCCACAAACACACACACACCACACACACACACACACAAACAAACAAACACTTATAAGAAATTGCTGACGAAAAGAAAAATTATATGAATCCAAGAAGTCCGTCGAAATGGGTCAAGGAAGATGTTTTGCCACGCACTTATTTCTACACCTGAACTTTTTTCCCCGGTGGATCTCATCTCTGACATGTGGACTTGCTATAATTATCTGACCTCTTCCACCTACTTTACAGCCACCTCCGGCTCTTCCTTGCTTCTCCCCTTCCTTATACTCATTTTTACTCACTCATTTTCTCTTTGTTGTATTGCTCGGGTAAAAACATCACTCCCTAACTAATTAATGTCCTTCACGATTTTTATATTGTTTTAACTATTATCATCAGTGTTGTTTATTATCATTTTTCTCGTTCTACTAATCGTATTTTTTGGTTTTTACTTCAATTTGATTTATCCATTTTTACTGTATTCTCTTCTTTTTCCCTCGTCTTCTTTCTCTTCATCATGTTTTTCCTCCTCGTTCCTCTTCTCTTCATCTTCCACCTCCATCATCATCATCATCGCCTGACCAAACGTCATTACCTTCTTATTCTCTTCTATTCGTGCATCCTCCTCCTCCTCCTCCTCCTCCTCGCTTTCTTCTTCCTCCTCCTCTGACTCTTTCTCTGCATTCATCGCAGCGCCAGGTCAGCGGTTTTGCATCTTCGCTCACTCTTCCACCCTCAGGAATTTGGGTGAAAGATGAGAAGTCTCTCTCTCTCGCTCTCTCTCTCTCTCTCTCTCTCTCTCTCTCTCTCTCTCTCTCTCTCTCTCTCTCTCTCTCTCTCTCACACACACACACACACACACACACAGTAGTAATGCACGTCATAAAGTCATCCCCCCGTCACCATCAGCTGTGACGTATAGAAGGTGGCAGTGCGTGCGTCACACCCCTACGATTATTCACTCAATCACACTCGCTCAATCACCCCATCTCTCTCTCTCTCTCTCCTCTCTCTCTCTCTCTCTCTCTCTCTCTCTCTCTCTCTCTCTCTCTCTTCCATGTTATTTCACGCATAAGTAATGGAGGTAACAAATTATAAAGACTGATCCCCCACCACCTCCTTCCCACCCTTGCTTCCATCCTCCTCCTCCTTCCCCTCCTCCTTCCCTCCCATGCTTCCTTCCCTCCTCCTCCTCTTCCTCCCCCTCCTCCTTACCTCCCTTGCTTCCATCCTTCTTCTCCTCCTCCTCCCTCCTCCTCCTCCTCCTCTCCTCGCTCTTTGCTCCTGCTGCTGGCGTTGCTCGGGCTCGTAAATCGGTTCCCTGTTGTTACGTAACGCACGAGTGTCGGCTTCGCGCTCGCAGAAACATGGCTCGTAACACAACGTATCGAACGAGTATTTTATTAGTATTTTGTTATAAGAGTTAAAGCGATTGATTGAAGGCACAACTCCCCTGACTAAAGTATTGACTGTTGTAATGCCTTTGTTTATTGTTTCTCTCTCTCTCTCTCTCTCTCTCTCTCTCTCTCTCTCTCTCTCTCTCTCTCTCTCTCTCTCATTACTGGCCTTGTTTTGATGGATTTCAAGAGAATTTCCTGTTCGAAGTTTATTTGTTACATTGTTTTTTCCTGTACTATATTTGTTAACTTGTATTCGTGACTATATTGCACGTATTCGTAAATTATGTACAGTAGTGTCGTAGAATTTGCACTACGACATGATTTACTATGTGTATATGTTTTTTTTGTGTATGTGTGTGTGTCGGTATGTGTGTTTGTTAATTTTCTTTCATTTCTGTTTTTCAAGTTAATCAAATTTTCTCATTATCTTTCCCAAATTATAGTGCATTTATTAGCCTTACACTTCACAGTACGTATCATGATTCCTCCGTGCAGTAAAGTGTTTATTTTTGCGTATGAGTAACGAATTATCTACCTATAACTGAACATCGATTGAACATCACTACAAGAAGAAAGAAAGTTATAAGCTCTCACGCCTCAAAACACAAGGCACCTCCCGCACTAAATATTGGCCCACCCCATTTCTTTATTGTCTTACTGTCTTCTGTATAGGGACTGAAAACTACGCCGACTTATTGTTAGTTTTTTTTTTTTTTACCCTTGGCCAGTCAAAAAAAAAATAGTCATGTCACTTTACGTATGTGGATGGAGACGCAGAGATTACGATAATTAAACAAGCGGAGAAAGACGAAGAGGGAGGAGGAGGAGGAGGAGGAGGAGGAAAAAAGTTGATTAAGAGCTGGGAAGAAAGATAGGACGGGAAGTTGATATGTGAAATCGATAAAAACGAAAAAATGACAAGCAGGATCGCAAACTAAATAAATATACAAACTGTACATACAAGAGAAAACGGACCTGCGAAGCTATCCAAAGCGTCACAGGTCACAAGAAGAAGAGGAGGAAGGGTGGTCAGGCGAGGGAGGCAGCATATCGACCGAGTTCCTCATTCGATCGCCAGGTTCAAAGTGTTCAAGACTTCAAGCCAGACTCTCTCTCTCTCTCTCTCTCTCTCTCTCTCTCTCCTCTCTCTGTCTGTCACTTAAAGGCGCGTGTGTCTGTCTGTCTGAAGCAACGTTTTGTCATCGTCAAGGTAGTAAAAGGCAAGTCGATCACACGCGGCGACACACAAGGAAGTTTTAGTCTATGCAAAGGAAAAGTTATCTTGGCGGTGGTGGTGGCGGTGGCATGTTATAGCTGGAGTGTTATTGTGGTGGGCAAGGGGAGAGAGAGAGAGAGAGAGAGAGAGAGAGAGAGAGAGAGAGAGAGAGAGAGAGAGAGAGAGAGAGAGAGAGAGAAAAAAAAAAATACTGATACTGATACTGATGATACTGATACATTTATTGGCCCATTCAATACATTAGCAATACTTATGAGTACATATAATTTTTGTAAAGGCTCGGTCTGTTGAGCCGAAGCTCTTATACAGACCTGTAAATTAATTCATTAGTGCCGACAAAGTCATTTATTAGGCCTAATACATTATAAGGCTACTCTTCCCAACCGTAATTCCCACAATGACCACTGTATAATATACTAAGCGAGAGAATGAATAAAGAGAGAGAGAGAGAGAGAGAGAGAGAGAGGGGGGGGGGCAAGGAAGAAAGAAGGGGAGAAGAGGGAAACAGTCTCTCTCTCTTTCTTTCCACCCCGGTATGAATAACTAAATACGATCAAACCGCGAAAAAGAAGAGAAAAAAGCACTTAAGTCCATATCCCCTTTTTTCACGGGCACGCTTCGCTCCTGCCTCGCGATCGCCTCCCTGTCACTCACGCTACCGAGGGCTTCGTGGTGGCTCGTAGGGGTGTGCAGGGAAAAATAACATCGAACTGAGGGGTGTTAAGGTCTGTTTGCATGGCGTGAAATGCTTATGAGGTATGAACGTGCCCTTAAGTATAGTCGTAAGAGGGATACATGACACCCTTAAGCTCCATTGACTACATACAGACACACATATATGTTTTTTTAAGATTCTACTCACTTTCTTCGAGTCCGCTTTGTATGACAGGGGTGGCGGTGGTGGCGGCGACGTGGGTAGCGGCTTGCATCACCATCATAACCACCAACGTCACCACCACTGCCGCTCTACTGCTGTGGTGGTGATAGTGGTGGTAGTGGAGTAATGATGATCCTCCACCTCCACTACACTCCACTTCTTCTTCCTCCTCCTCCCCTTCCTCCTCCTCCACCCTCGACCTCCTCGCCATGGATGCAAGTGTTCTTTGTTTTTTGTTTTGTTTTTTCTTTCGATATTTCTCTCACACACTTTCTGGTTCCCTTGCCCACAGGCGTCCCCCCGAGAGGCGTATCTCACCTGTGCATCATGTCATTAAGCCGTCCGACAGGTGTGCTGGGGTGGGGGTGATGCGAGGGGCGGGGGGAGGGGGGGCGCGGGGGGTTACCTGGTTAGTTGTTTGTACTCGGGTTGCACCGCCAAGCATCACATTGTAACATCTTGTGCAGAAAAATAATAAACACGAAGCACTCCAGAATCACGCAGCCGCCACACTCACAGGTTGTCACGGCCTCCTCACTGCCTTGTGAACGTGTGTGTATATACTTGAAGCACTTTTTCTATCCACTAAAACACGCACTCGAACACACACACACGCACAAAACCTCGATGTATATATGAATATTTTTTTTCCTCTCACCTCACACACCTGGTGTTATCTAAAGCAGTGTTATCAGCACATAGAGAACAACACGGTTATCTATCTTTGTTTTTCTTTGCTCTTCAACACTTTAGCATCACACATAAAGCCATAAAGTCCTCGGTGAGTCCGACGTCGGGTGAGCGGCGTCGCGTGCGGCCTCCTCGCCGGCGTACGCGAGGGGCGGAGACAGAGCAGAAGAGACGCAAGTCTATTCGGAGCGGGAGGGGGCGAGTGCGCACGTCCTGCCTCCACGATAACCAACGGGTAACTGAGCTGCATAGTAGTTAGAACCACGACCACCATCACCGCCTGGCGATTGGACGCGCCTGGCTGGTGGTCGTGGTGGTCAAGGCGACTTAGCGGAGGGAGGGTGTGATAAGATTTTTTTAGTGGGGCGGCGTGGGCGTTGAGGATGTAGGGAAGAAGGGGGGGCTTGAGAGGTGTTTTCCAGGGGCGTGAAGTCATTGGCAAGCGCATTTTAAAGCGTATAAGAGGAAGAGGAGGGGGAGGAGGAGGATAAAGGAATACTAAAATTATATTAGAGTACACTAGTAAAGGAATATAGTCGAGCGAGGCATAGAAGGAGGCTTATGAGAAGATTATCCACCCGATTGTCAGAGAAAGAGAGAGAGAGAGAGAGAGGGATTTACAAAGACCACAGCATAAACCATTGTCAATAGGAAACAAAACACAACAAGCATACCAACCCACAAAGCCGATTATGTGTTGAAAAAAAATAACAACATCGAAATAAACACTTACTGTAGGAAAGGGTGAATGCCAAATGGAAGGGAGGGAAGGGAAGGGAAGGAAGGGGCCGGGAAGCTGATAGGCGTGAAGGGGCAAGGGCAATGAAGGTAGGAAACAGCGGCGTATAGCTCCGTTAGGTCCTATAGGATACACAAGGGAGAGCCTGTTGAGGGAGCGACCACCATTATCGACTTGACTGCCGGTGGTGAAGGAGGAAGGGGAATAAAGATACAAGCGATAAAGGGTAGTAGGATATATAGCAGTAGGAAGAATAGTAATAGGAGGAATGATACAGATAGAAGAGGTAAAGATAAGAATAGTAATAGATAGTAGTAGGAGGAATGATACAGATAGAAGAGGTAAAGATAAGAATAGTAATAGATAGTAGTAGGAGGAATGATACAGATAGAAGAGGTAAAGATAAGAATAGTAATAGATAGTAGTAGGAGGAATGATACAGATAGAAGAGGTAAAGATAAGAATAGTAATAGATAGTAGTAGGAGGAATGATACAGATAGAAGAGGTAAAGATAAGAATAGTAATAGATAGTAGGAGGAGGAGTGATAAAGATTGGAGGTGGAGGATATGCAAGATGAGGCATAGGAAGAAAGATGAAGTGATAAAGTGAAATGTTTAACAGTAGATTGAAAAGAAAATGGAAGAAATGTAGATCATAAAGAAAAGAATAATATAGACTGACGTAGGGAAAAGATTAATAGAAACGAATGAAGCGAGAGAAATGGAGAATAAATATATAATACGTGAATGTTCTTTGATGAGTGTGAACAAGAAAGTATAAAAAATTGACAAGAGTACGCAAGAAGGAAGAAAAGAAAGGAGATAATAGAATAGAAGAGGAAGGAGGAAAAGAAGCTGGCTATTCACGACGCTGTTGCCTCGACACTAAAAATGGACATGCATAAAACACTGAAAGAAAATGAAATGTTTACAAATACACCGTCGCCGCTTCCGCCACAACCACCACTACCACCACTACCACCACCTACGCCTCCACCACCACTGCCTTCTCCTCCTCCTCCTCCTCCTCCTCCTCCTCCTCCTCCTCCTCCTCCTCCTCGCCGCTCAGTACTGTATTTTTTGCTAATCACGATCAAGGCAGGTAAACATTCTACTTCTTAACACACATGAAGTACACCTTTATACCTGTTATTATCTGCCTCATTCCCTTCCTTCTCAGGTGTGTGCTGGAGAGAGAGAGAGAGAGAGAGAGAGAGAGAGAGAGAGAGAGAGAGAGAGAGAGAGAGAGAGAGAGAGAGAGAGAGAGAGAGAGAGAGAGAGAGAGAGAGAGAGAGAGAGAGAGAGAGAGAGAGAGAGAGAGATTAAATTAGAGAAAATGAGTAGTGAATAAATTTGATAGAAATAAAGTAATGAAAGATAGAGAGAATTAATTAGAAATAGAGAGAAAAAAGTAGAGATAATCAATTAGAAAATGAGTGAGTGAGTGATAAATGACATATATCACCGGATACTAAATATTTGAAAGTTTTAATCAATCTGGTTTTTTTTGGTCGAATCTTCAATCCCAGGAAACAGTCTTATGAAGAGTATTGTATTTAAGGTAATGAATTGATGAAGTGCAAAAATATGTTGTAATATAAACAAGGTATTAATTTGAAACGTGGCATTCTTTCTCGTCGTCCTGTTTGTAAAATGATTTGTTATTTTGGTAGCAAATGATGATGATGATGATGATGATGATGATGAAAGCACTCGTGTCTATATTATCATTAATTTTGTACTCTTGAAAATGTCATACTTCGTTAACCTTTTCTTTTACATGTTATTTAATTAATTTTAAGTTGGAACTTTGGAAGGTTAATTGTATATATGCATGTATGTATTGTACGTATGTCTGTATGTCTTCTTGATGAACGTGTAGCCTTTCTTTGTATTGTTATTAGTATTAGTGAACATACATGCTGTTATTCCACGGGCAGGTCGCGTTATCAGAGAGACAGAGTGACCATGAAAAAAAAAAGAATGAAGAGAGAATGTCACAAAAAAGTTATCCGCCGTCACATCGCATTGCACATTAGTATTAGTTTTGTTTTTCGGCAGCATCTGTGTTTTCATATTCTTCTTATAACATTTGTTTTCTTCTCGACTCCGCCCCTGTCCTCTCCTTTCGACCATTTCGCCCACCTCTCACCTCGCCCATTTACCCCCCTTCTCCTTTCTATCAATTTTCTACCCCCTCTCCTCTACCATTTCCCCCCTTCTTGGCCATTCCCCCTCTCCTCTCGACCATTTCCCCCCTCTCCTCTCGACCATTTCCCCCCCCCTCTCCTCTCGACCATTTCCCCCCTTCTCCTCTCGACCATTCCCTCCCCTCTCCTTGCGACCATTCCCCCCCTTCTCACTTGACCATTTCCCCCACCTCTCCTCTCGACCGTTTCCCCCACCCTCCTCTCGACCATTTCTTCCCCCTCTCCTCCCCCCCCCCCTCCCCCTATCCCCCATTCGACCGTCTCCAGCCTGACGCAGACGTAAACATGCCGTCAGCTCCCCCGCAGGGCACCACTTCACCTCCTGGGTTATAAGACGTCAAAGAAAAGTTATTCCCTTAGTCTTCCCTCCCTCACGCGTGCTGGTGTGAGGGAGAGAGGGAGGGAGGGAGAGAAGAGGCGGTCACCCTTACTTCGAGATTCTTGAAAGCGCCCGAAAATACTTGGGGTTAGAGAGAGAGAGAGAGAGAGAGAGAGAGAGAGAGAGAGAGAGAGAGAGAGAGAGAGAGAGAATAGCATGGCGTGTAAGTGCGTGGAGCGAGCGAGTGTGAGTTAGAGGGGTGGCTTGGAAGGGGGTTGGTGGTGGAGGGGGCTTAGAGGGGGGTTGGTGGAGGGGGCGAGAATAGAGCAGGGGGGGGTTATGGCGTGTCGTGCCTCTCTGGGGGGGAATCACAGGGAACGAATGAAGTGGCTCTGCTTTTACCGCCTAGTGGTCTGTTGCTGTTTGTGTTTCCTTTGTAGTCCTTTGTTTCACCACCGTACCCCCTCCCCTCTACTCCCCTCCCCTCCCCTCTGTTTCCCTCCCACCCCCCACAGTCCCCTACTTAAAGGCTACTAATCCAAACACCTCAGTTCATCTCCCCCCACACACACTTTCTTCTCTTTCCTACTCATTCACCTTCCTTCCTATGTAATCCTCCTCCTGTCCTTATCATCATCTTCCCTTCGTTCTTCTCTCTATACTGTGTGTGTGTGTGTGTGTGTGTGTGTGTGTGTGTGTGTGTGTGTGTGTGTGTGTGTGTGTGTGTGTGTGTATGTGTATGTGAATGTTTCATTCATATTTTTTACTGACAAATTCGGGCGGTTACTGTAGCCCTTGAGCAAGGGGATGGGTGTGTGTGGTGTGTGAAGTCGCAGCATTACACAAAGATCGCTAATATAATGAGCTCCAAGATCTCACCGTGAAGGTAAAACTGGTGTTCGCGAGTCTGACTCGCGTGGACAAGACCATGAATGAATGACACACCACACACACACACACACACACACACACACACACACACACACACACACACACACACACACACACACACACACATACACACATACACATACACACACACACACACACACACAACCATTTTCAAAGTGCTAGAAACATTACTATAAAAAAATAAGCACGAGAGGAAAAGATAATGCGATTTCAGTGAAAGAATAGCTTAAAACCCCCTGACCGAGGCGTCCCGCGGTGCTCAGGGCGACACAGGGGCAGCAGGACACCCAGGAGCGGCTTGTGGCGTGTTTATAGGGCGTGGGAAGAGCAGGGAAGGGCGTGGGAGGGATGAATGGAGTGAGAGAGAGAGAGAGAGAGAGAGAGAGAGAGGAGAGAGAGAGAGAGAGAGTGTGTAATACTTGAATTTGTCCTCATGAAATTGTTAATAACTTAAATTGAAATCTTGATACAGTAGTAGTAGTAGTAGTAGCAGTAGTAGTAATAGTAGTAGTAGTAATAGTAGTAGTAGTAGTAGTAGTAGTAGTAGTAGTAGTAGTAGTAGTACTAGTAGTAGTAGTAGTAGTAATAATTATAACGTGTTGCTGTGGTGGTGGTAATCTCTTTCCTCTTTGTTGTTGTCGCTGTGAAAGCAATTATGATGATTGTAATTAGCCTCATGACAAGCAGAAGAGTTGACACATGATTAGTACAAGGGCGTTTACATCCTACACAGACACACTCTCTCTCTCTCTCTCTCTCTCTCTCTCTCTCTCTCTCTCTTCTCTCTCTCTCTCTCTCTCTCTCTTCTCTCTTCTCACCTCCTCCTTGCCTTCCTCCTCCTCCTCCACCACCATCACAATCAGATAACACGATAACAAAAGTACAAGAAAGACAAATACAGATACACATACACCTACTCACCCAACCACTACTCTTTCCCTTGTTCCCTCACCTCGCTCCCAGTCACACGCACCACCCTACAACCCACATCTCCACCACCCTACCACCACCATCTACCACCCAATGTCTTGCCTAGAAGCGACCTTACTACCACCCACATCTCCACCACCCTACCACCACCATCTCCACCACCCTACCACCACCATCTCCACCACCCTACCACCCACATCTCCACCACCCTACCACCACCATCTCCACCACACTACTACCCACATCTCCACCACCCTACCACCCACATCTCCACCACCCTACCACCACATCTCCACCACCCTACCACCACCACCCTACCACCACCATCTCCACCACCCTACCACCCACATCTCCACCACCCTACCACCACCATCTCCACCACCCTACCACCACCATCTCCACCACCCTACCACCCACATCTCCACCACCCTACCACCACCATCTCCACCACCCTACCACCACCATCTCCACCACCCTACCACCACCATCTCCACCACCCTACCACCCACATCTCCACCACCCTACCACCCTACCACCCACATCTCCACCACCCTACCACCACCATCTCCACCACCCTACCACCACCATCTCCACCACCCTACCACCACCATCTCCACCACCCTACCACCCACATCTCCACCACCCTACCACCACCATCTCCACCACCCTACCACCCACATCTCCACCACCCTACCACCACATCTCCACCACCCTACCACCCACATCTCCACCACCCTACCACCACCATCTCCACCACCCTACCACCCACATCTCCACCACCCTACCATCCACATCTCCACTACCCTACCACCACCCTCTACCACCCAATGTCTTGCCTAGAAGCGACCTTACTACCACCCACATCTCCTTGAGGCTCGAGAACATAAAACTTACAATCCATTATCTTCACGTAAAGCGATCTTATGCCTCGGGAATCGGCCTTCAATCATGGAAAACTGGCTTGAATAACCTGCAAAAGGGAGGAAAATTACGCGGGGTAACAGGTTTAGAGAGAGAGAGAGAGAGAGAGAGAGAGAGAGAGAGAGAGAGAGAGAGAGAGAGAGAGAGAGAGAGAGAGAGAGAGAGAGAGAGAGAGAGAGAGAGAGAGAGAGAGAGAGAGAGAAGAGAGAGGGAAGGAGGAAGGATAAGAAGGGGAGAAGGAGAGATGAGGGAGGAAAAGGAAAGGGTGAAGTGAGGAAGGAATGATTTAGGAAGTGGTTGTAAGGAAAAGAGTAGGACTGAAAAGGAAAGGGTAAAAACGATGTTTGAGAGAGGAAAGAATGAGGATAATTCAGAGAGAGAGTAAAGTGAGAGAGAGGAAGAGAAAGTGAGTGGTTGAGAGAGGAGGAGAGAGAAAGAGAAGCACATAGAGAAGAGGAATAGAGAGAGAGAGAGAGAGAGAGAGAGAGAGAGAGAGAGAGAGAGAGAGAGAGAGAGAGAGAGAGACGTTAGGGTATCCTCAAGGACTTTGGAGATTCGGAAAACAAATATTTACTTATGTTTTGTACAAAGGCAAGGAAGGAGGAGGAGGAGGAGGAGGAGGAGGAGGAGGAGGAGGAGGAGACGAAAAGACGAAAAGACGAAAAAATAAAGATCATGAATAGAATAAGATGAGAACGAAGAGGAATACAATACAAAGGAAACACAAACAGCAACAGACCGATAGGTCCTTACAAGACTGTTTGCTTTAACTATACTACACTAACTAGATAATAAGAGAGAAAGGATAGGAAGTAGAAGGCTCCTCCTCACCCACCCATCCCTCCAGCCGAAGCTGGCCGGAAAAGAAGTGATACCATGCAATATAGAAAAACTGCATGGAATTTGTGAGGAAAGTTGAAAGCTGTAATCTATGGCTAACTTCTACTAGTTTGTGGGGGTAGGTTTAGTGCTTGATAGATAGGTCATGTTATGTGTGTTTTGTAATGGTGTGAACACAGTGTGGAGGTTCAAGGGTGGTGCGGCAGCCTTGCCTGGCGCTTTCTTGGGAGGCAGCAGTCAATCAGGCCCCAGCTCCGTTTCAATCCACTGCGGTAGTACACTTTCCAAGAAGGACGCCGTGCACTTCAATGCCCCCTGCAGCAGTGACCCCTGGTATATAAATCCCGATGGTGGTCACTAACTGACAGGGCCCTTAATGAACCACAGCCCGTCACAGGTCAAAAGTTGTAGTAGTGACCGTTTACTCGGGGCTGTCTGAGACGTGTGGGAGGGGTTGTGTAGACGCGAGGAGGAGGGAGGAGGAGGAGGAGGAGGAGGAGGACTAAAAGAGGAAAAACGAAAGATATGTGGAGGACGGAATTCATAATTACAGAAATGAGGACAGGAAGAAAAACTTTATTTCCTGATAGAAAATACAAAGGAAGACAGAGATTCTAAAAGACAAAACACTGCAATGTAAAATTAAATGTATAACTAGACAAAAATATAAGTAATTTGTAACCACAGGAAAGATACTTAACTGTGATTAACCTCTTGAGACCCAGAACGTAATTTCCATTGTAATTTGGGTACCATTAGACGATTTTTAGTGAATCTAAGCAATATTTTATAGATATGACCTGTTTAGTATCCTTGACCACTAACTAATTTGGTATATTCAGTTATTTTTCGTAATTTTATGGCTAACAACAGACAATTTTTTATGGGAAAAGAAAGATCTGGGCGTGAAGGGGTTAATGAAGCAACGGAACACTTGGGAAAATGGACGAATCAAGTTGAAGAATGAGACGCAATTAATGTGAATAAAAGAAAGTCGTTGGATGTCACAGGATATGTGTTGCGTATATTTTTTTAAGGTCAAGAAAAATACCCAGTCAAGATGGAGGATGAATTAATTACAAGGAGATTCTTTTCTTTACATCACAAAGGACTGGCCAAGGGAGAAAAAGTAACAAAAAGCCCACTAGCTGCCAGTCCTTATAAAGCAAACAGGCCATCACAAAGGACTGGCCAAGGAGAAAAATAGTGGTAACACAAAGCCCAGTAGTTGCCAGTCCCTATAAAGCAATCAGTAGAATAAACAAAGAGAATAAAAAGAGGAGGGGTGGGCCAATTTAGTTCGGGAGGTGTCTTGATACTCCTCTCTTGAAAATAAATTAAGTCGTAGGAAGAAGGAATAATAGTAACAGGAAGAGAGTTCCAGAGTTTACCAGTGAAAGGGATGAAAGTGTAAAGATACTGATTAACTCTTGCATTAGGAAGATGGACAGAATAGGGATGAGAATGAATAGAAAGTCTTATGCAGTGAGGCCGCAGGAGGGGAAAAGCATGCAGTTAGCAAGTTCAGAAGAGCAGTGAGCATGTAAATAACAGTAGAAAATAGCAAGAGAAGCAACATTGCGGCGGTGGTTTAAAGATTGAAGACAGTCAGTCAGAGGATGAGACGAAAAGCTTGACAAAAACGGTGAGGAGTTACGTGAGAGGTATACAGCACAGATGACTTTAATAAGAGAGTGACGCTGAAGTCGAAGCCGGATGGTAGAAAAGTCTAAAGATTCATGACTGTGGGCACGAGAGGAAATTATATCGTTGTGTACATAGACGTAACAACCAGTCTTGTTTTGAAATGAGAAGAATTGAGAGAGTACGAGGGAAAAGGAGTGGGATTTCTGTCAGTTCTCTCTCTCTCTCTCTCTCTCTCTCTCTCCTCTCTCTCTCTCTCTCTCTCTCTCTCATCTCTCTCTCTCTCTCTCTCTCTCTCTCTCTCTCTCTCTCTCTCTCTCTCTCTCTCTCTCTCTCTCTCTCTCTCTCTCTCTCTCTCTCTCTCTCTCTCTCTCTCTCTCTCTCTCTCTCTCTCTCTCTCTCCTTCCACCTCGCTCTTCACCTGCCTTCATTACAGATCTTTTAACCTCCCCCTCCTCCTCATCTTCCTCCTCCTCCTCCTCCTCCTCTTCCGCCTCCTCTTCCTCTTCCTTAGTAATCCGATGCTCTACCATAACTTCCTCCATTGTCTCAAAACATACTTAACTGATATTCTTTTTGGATGCATCTTAACCATGGCTTTTAACTCCAACGTCTTCCTCCTTCCCTTCCCTTTGTGTTTTAGCTCTTCTAACCTCCTTCCTCCTCTTCTTCTTACCTCCGTCGTCTCACCTGCATCAGTCACCTTCCCTCCTTCCTTGTTTGTTTCTCCTTCCCTTCTTCCTTCATTCACTTTACCTTCCCTTTGTGATCTCTTTCCTTTCCTCTTTCGTTTTTAGTTGTCTCGTATTCCTCCTTTTCCTCTTAATCTTTTCCCGTCTTCCTCCTCCTCCTCTGTTTTTTTCCTTATCCTCATCCTCTTTTTCTCCTCATATTTTGACTGTCAGCAAAAGATGACTTAAAAAGATACACACACACACACACACACACACACACACACACACACACACACACACACACACACACACACACACACACACACACACACACACACACACACACACACACACGCACACACTTCTGTATAAACTACATACAGTTTCCAAATACCACATGTAATTTTTTTTTCTCTCTCTCTCTCTCTCTCTCTCTCTCTCTCTCTCTCTCTCTCCTCTCTCTCCTCTCCTCTCTCTCTCTCTACCCGTCAGGGTCCTCGGTTGGGTAGCGGTGGTAGCTTGCCGTGTACGTTCCCTGCATTCGGTCAGCGGTTCGAGCCCACCAGGTTCGTCCTGGCGTGGTGGCGCTTTGTATAGTCAATAACTTTGTAGTTGGTACTTGCAAAGTGTCTAGATAGGATCAAAGTATCTTATCTTATCTCTCTCTCTCTCACTATCTAAATCCGGCTATCTATCTATTTATCTATCGATCTATCACTCACTCACCCACTCACTCTCTCAATCTATCTTCCCCTCTCTCTCTCTCTCTCTCTCTCTCTCTCTCTCTCTCTCTCTTCTCTCTCTCTCCTCTCTCTCTCCTCTCTCTCTCTCTCTCTCTCTCTCCTCTCCTCTCTCTCTCTCTTCTCTCTCTCTCTCTCTCAGTGGATGAATTAATAGCACGTCCTTGTCTTGCCATGTTCGTGTCCATCCTGCGGGAAAGTCGACAACCTCACCTGGACAGACCACAGTCGCTCACCTGCCCAATTAAAGGGTCCGGCCACAAGGGGGAGGAGGGAGAGGGTGTCAGGCAAGGATGATGAACGACGAGGGTGATAGGAAGGGTAAGGAAGGAGGAAGGGAGAAGGCAGAGGAGGAAGGGTAAGGATGAAGGCAGGGAGGATAGGGATAAGGAAGAGACAGGGAGGCGGGGGGAGGTGATAGGAAGGGTAGAGGAAGGAGGAAG
>JACEEZ010014258.1:0-20275 GCA_016584305.1 Chionoecetes opilio | reverse complement strand
TTTGGAAATCTTTTGTTCTTTTCTTACAGACCTAATCGGAATCTTTATGATAGGAATTCCATCCTATCTCTTCCGAATAACGGGCATTACACTCTTGTGTCCTCTCTTATGTATGGGGGTTACTCTACTGTCATTCCAGGCACCAGACCCCCTTTTCCCTTCCCTCCATATATGTCCAAAACAACTCATGCTTTCCCCTCAATTACCCCCTCACCTCCCTCTCTATATAATTCATTCGGGATACCGTCCATTCCAGGGGCCTTTCCATTTTTCAGTTTTTTTACATACCCTTCAATCTCATCCATTCTAATTTCTTCATCCATCCTTTCCTCTATTTTCCTCCCTAAGGTGACGTTCCCTAAGTCACTATCAGGCTCATTCACACCCCCAAATCTTTCCAGAAGTCTTCTACAGCTCTGACCATTTCCTTTTTCCCTTAGTGCCCTGCCATTCACCACTAGTTCTTCTACTTTTCCCTGTATGCTTACTCTCTTCTCCTCTCAAAAACTTATACATTCCCTACCTCCTTCCTCACCTTTTTTCCCCTAAGTTTCTCTGATAACTTTTCTCTCTTCATTCACTCTTGCCTTCCTCACCAAGCATTTCACCTCCTTTTGCTTACTCTTATACTCTTCCCATGCCCTTCATACTCTATTCTTTCAGCTTCACTGTTTGACCATTCTTTCTCAGACTCCTACACTTCCTATTTGACTGTTTCCTTTCTTTCCCTGGCTTGTCACCCTCCTGCGAAAGGCGCGGGAGATGCGAGCTGGGGGAAACCAACAAACTCCACTTACCGCCCGTGTTTACCAGCTTATGGTTATTTTCCCCTACCAAATATATTTGTTACGCACAGCCCTCACTCTCAAAGACTCACCTGTCTTAATTCATCCCAAAGGCGCCATCAGTAACCCCTTAACCTCCCTCCTGACGATGGCTCGGTAGAATACCCTGAAGCGGAGTAATGGTGTGCAACACGTAGTCAATAACAAGGCGGGGTAGAGGACATTGAACACTCACTGTACAATTCTTCGGATAATTTAATAAAGGGTCACACAATACACAGCCTGAGGGCGTACCCGGGGGAATAAGTACTAATTTACATACACGCCTGTGCCCACAACACCAACACAAAAGGCTTCACAGGACAAAAAACCCCCAAAAGGTACGCTGGAAGGGAAGCACTGACTGGGGTGACAAAGGGCGAAGCGACCCTTTACAGGCGGCGGCTTGCCCGCCGCTCTCCCCCACCCGTTCCTCCCGGCCCAGTTTGTTCTCCTCCTCGCTACTCTGCCCACGGGTAGCCACCCAAATCACCTGCTGAAGCTCGTGCGCCCCCAAAAGGAAATTTATCCCCGCACATGCGTCACCCCCTTTTGTGTGTACAGCAACCACCCTTTTCACTTTGCCCCCCCGGACATCCAGACGTACAGCCCTCACACACACACACCCCTCATTCACCCCAAACCCACTATAAAAAACGCCTCAACAAACAAATACCCAACACGCACGCAACAATATGTTTTCAGTATAAAAGGTATACTTCACTCCGGAAATTTTTTGTTCTATAAATTTCAAAAAAAAAAAACCGAAAAACACTAAAGAAAACCATTTATGAACTCTCAAAAAATGCATAAACAAAATTTTCATTTAAATCTTCATATTTAATTTTTTGCGAGAATTTTTTTTTACATGGCGAATATCAATAGAGCGGAATTATTTTCCTTGATATATTTCGTTTCTGATAAAAAAATTAGCGCGCAAAAATTTACAGAGCTGGGCCTTTTCCGGGTTTTTGGGGTAGTCCGCCCGTACTTCCGTACTTCGGGACGCGGGTCTCCGACCTGATTTCCCGTACCTTTTTTTACTTTTTCGTCCGTCCCCCGTACCTCCTACCCCGTACCTGTACCCTAAACTATTAAAACGGCCTGAAAAAATTAGTCAACCTCAAAATAAAAAAAAAATACAAGGTTTAAAATAATCAGAGCTTCATAAAATATTAGCAATATAATTTACCCCTCAAAAATATCAAAACAAAATTAAATAAAAATTTTTCCCAGTCTTCACAGTTTACAAAAGTGAAATGACTAATTAGTTTTTAAAACAAAGTTTATTCTAGAGTGTAAACTCCCACCCCCTTCCTTCTCCTCCTTGTCTGTGTACACCCCCTTTAGCCCAGGGGTGCATGTTTCCCCTCACAAAAACCACTGCTCAAAGTTTATGTTGTGAGGTGGGCCTCTTTGGCCCCAAGATGTCTCCCCCGGGGGCTGAACAGGGCCTTTCCACGGGGAGCAGAGTGGGGGGAGGGGTGTTGTACCGCTTGAAAAGGTCCACCAGCATTTTTGTAGCGGGGTGGGGGCAGGTTGGGACTGAGGGGGGGCCCCATCTTCCTTTTCCAGTCCTCCAGGGTTTTGACGATGGTCTCCCCACCTCTTCCCGTCGCCTCACCTCAGGGACTGGGGTACGGAGAGCAGGAGGTGGAATTGGCCATCCCCTCCCTTTTTTCCTCAGGCTGCCCTCCTCCTTTGTGCCCACAATGTCCTTAACCCCTGACGATAGGGGCCCTTTGATGTCGGCGGCCCCTGGTGGGGGAAGGCTGAAGTCCGCACCAGGGAAGGTGTGGGTGGGGGGAGGGCAGGGGCCCAAATGGGAAAAACCGGCACCCTTTAAGCTGGTGGCAAACCTCCCGGTAAAACCCTTTTGCCACCCCCTTTTTCCCCACAGTCCCCCCCCCAGTCCCCAAACCCCTGGGCATAATTCCTTGGCCATAATTCCCAAAAGCCCCTTGGGCCCGGGGAGTCTTTCCCCCCTGGCCTTGGGGCAGCCCCTTTTGCTCGCCCCATAAAAGGGGCCATCCTGACGCACTGAAAGCAGGGCCCACTGTGCATCTGAAAACAAGAAAATATAAAAAAAATTTTAAAATTTTTTAAAAAATGTTTGTTTCCCGGATTTTGTTTGTAGGCAACTGGGGAATTATGACTTTTTCAGTTTAATTTTAAATTTTTACATTTTTTCATAATGTTTTCCTTCGGGGTTAAACCTTGCCCCCTGGTGGGGTTAGGGTAAGGGGGAACCCTTTAAACCCTTAGAAAAGGCAAGTTTTTGCTGACCCCACCCCTCCCAGGTGCACAAAATTTCCCCTCCAGTTTTTGTAATTCTTTTGTCCGGACATATGAGTCAAAGCCCAAAGAACCTGAAATTTTTTTAAGTTTTAATTGACAGATGCGATAGGGAAAGAACATTAATTTTTAAGATCATAAGACCCCCAGAAAACAGGGGGTACCCCGGGCCCTGTGTCGGCTTGGCCGGGTCCGTATCGGCCCCGGCGGAAAGGGGCGATGGTTTCGGCAAAGGGATAAAGGGCCGAGTCCCCCCCCTGAAGCGGGCCCTGTATCGGGCCAATTTTTGAAAAAATTCGTAAAAGGCCCAACACAGCCCTTTTTAAATCGGAAAAGGTTTAATATTTTAATTGGAAATTGTGACAGGGAAGGGCCCGGGGCCCCGAAGGACTTAAGTAGGGGCAAAGCTCGGATTAAGGATAATTGTTGTTTAAATTAGGTGGGGGAATCGTAGCCAGGCAGTCGCTTTTGGCCCACTCCCCCGCCCTTTGGGCTCAAGCCAATTTTCAAAAAATTTACCGGGAAGTAAAGGGCCGCGGCGCTACATTTTACTGTTTCACGGGCCCTCTCGGGCTGGGGATCGATTCATTACTCCACAAAGACTTAAAAGGTACTAGGAAAGGGTGATGCCCAATCTTAGAGAGGGATAAATGTAAAAATATATAGACAAGAAACAAGGGGTTATAAACAAAAAAGGGCCCCAGGCTAGGAAAACCCGGAACGGAGCTGCTATTTGTTGGTTTTCACATTTTTAATTAGTACTTTGGTAAAATTTAGAGTCCTTTTCCCCCGCCCTTTTTAGTGCTTTTTTTTTCCCTTCCAGCCCTTAACAGATCTTTTTCAGAAAACCCAACACGTAAATATAAAGGGGGGGTGAGATGCCACCTTAAAACCCCCCCTGCCCCCCCAAAAATAAACCCATCCTCTGGATCCCCCAAAATAATATTACAAAATCTAACCTCACTATAATACCAAACCTTATCAATAACCCCCTAGCGAGTTTAATTAAAGCGGGGAAAACAAAATTTTTACCGGGTTTAAATTTTTTGGGGAAATTTTTGGGGGGAAAGGTTTAGTAATACTTTTTTTGGGGCCCTTCTAGGGGGCCCTTTTTTAGTGAGGTTGGGCCCTTGGTTATAGTGGGGTTAGGTTTTAAAGGTTTATTGAGGTTAGAAAGCAATTTTTTACCATAGTATTTTTTTGGGGGGTTTCCCGGGGAGCTTTAAAGGGGGGGAGGGGGGGTGAAGGGGGCAGCTCTCCCCCACTTTATAATTAGGGGTTTTAAAAGGTATAAACAAGTGATCTGTGAAGGGTTTGGAGGAAAACCCCCCGTAATAAGGGGGGAAAGGACTCAAAATTTTGTACCGCTTCAGGGATTTAAGGGTAAAAAGGGCTTGTACGTGGAAAAGAGTTTATTTGGTAAAATTGGGGGGTTTACTTTTAATGCTTTAAAAGCATTACAAGGAAAGATTTAAACCGTCCTCAAGTTAAAAAATGCCAATTTCCCAGCATTTCTAACCCCTTTAAAACCCCGGGACGGAAATAAAGGATATAAACATGGGGGGTCTGGGGGGCGAAACCCCCCCCCCCCCCCAGCAAAGGTTTTTAATAGGAAAAAGTAATCAGGCCCAGGTTTAGGAGTTAACTAGGGGGGGGTGGAGGTCGGGGGATGGGCGCAGCCCCCCACCCCGTTATGTAGGGGAAAATTTGGGCCCCCAAAGAGGATTTTTGGGAAATTAAAAACTGCATTTTTTACTGGAAATTTTTGATGAATGGGTTTTACTGATGTACCCTTTTTGGTAAAAGCGGGTACTGACCCTACTATATAGGGTTTAATATTTAGAACTTTATTTGTGTCTGGATTCAAGTTTTTTCCCCTTTCTTTTGGTTTTATAGGTGAGAACGAGGGTGAAAATAAAAAATGAAATGTTGGGCCCCCCCAAAAAAATTTTTTTTTAAAACTAGGTTTTGTTTAAGGACAAGACCAGGGGAGGTTGTTTTTGGGCAAGGCTAAGTTAGGTTTTTATTTAAATTAGTTTGATGGTTTTGAATAAGGGAATTATTTTTTTTCTTTTTCAAATGGAGTGTTTTTTCCCGTTTAAAACGTTAAAAAAATGTATTTTGTTAGAAATGTTGTCACAAATTTTAACTGTTATTTTTCATTTAAAGAAGCAACACCTGCCCGGGTTTTACCGCAGTTTTAAAACCTTACAAGGCCCCCGTAGTTTAACCGTCTTTTAAATTTTTAAAAAACTCACCCCTTAGCAGCATTTCTAAGGGAATTTTTGGTTTCTTTCAACCATTAATTGATATGGGATAAAAAAGGGTTTATTCCTATGTATTCTGATGTGTTAAAAAGAGGGGCTTTTTTTTAAAAATTTTCGGAAAAAAGCCTCATTTTTCAGTTATTTTCCCCTTACTCTTTTTTTTTTAAAGGGTTTGGGTACGCAAACCCCAAAGTCCCGGTTAGGTTTGTGGGTTTTTTTTACACACTCTGTGCCGGGTCCTCAATTTTTGGTAAAGATGGCATTGCGTTTTGGATTTTTAGAGTGTTTAAAAATTTGGGTTTTTTTCGACACCCCCTAAGTGCAGAAATAGGTGTTTGGAAAAAAAGATAAATGTGTAAAGACCAAAGTTTAGGATATACTAGTATAAGAATTACTAAAAAACATTTTCTTCAATTTTTTTTTTCCCCGGATTTGTTTTTTTTTTTTCAAGGGAAAATAGTTTTAAATAATCATTAAAAAGTTTTGAAAGCTTTTTATCCATTATGATTTCACCAACATTCTTTTTTATTTTGGTCTACTATTATATGGGCTTTGTATTTTGGTCAGTGGCCCTACCAGAAAAATTGAAAGGGGGGGGGGGGGGGGAAAATATATATATATAATAAATATAATAAATATATATAAATATATATAAAAAATATATAAATATATATAAATATATATAAATTTTTATTAAATTTTATATATATATATATATAAAATTTTTATATAAAATAATATATATTTATATATATATAATATATTTTTATATATATATTAATTTTATATATATATATTATATATTTTTAAAATATATATTTTATAATATATTTTTTATTTAAATATATATTTTAAAAAATTTAATTTTATATATATATATTTTTATATATTATATATATTTTATATATATATTTTTATCTTTTAAATTTTAAAATATATATATATATAATATTTTCTTTAATTTTATTAATATATATATATATTATTTTAATATATATATATATTAATATTTTTTTATATATATATATTTATATATACATAATATTAATTTTTTTTTTAAAATTTTTTTACAATTTTAGATTTTTTGATTTTTTTAATTTTTTTTTGTGATTTTTTTTTATTTTTTATATATTAAAATATATTTTTTTTTTCAAAATTTTTATATTTTTTATATTTTTTTTTATATTTTTTATTTTAAGATTTTTTTATTTTTTTTATTATATATATATTATAAATACCACATATTTTATATATATATTAAAATTTTTGTTTTTTTTGGGGGGGGTTTTTATGTTTAGACTTTTTTCTTCGATTTTTAAACTTTTTTTTTTTATTTTTATTTTTTTTTTTTTTAAATTTTATTTTTTTTATTTTTTGTTTTTCATATTTTTTTTAAAAAATATATTTATATATAAATATAATTCTATTTTATATAATATTAAAAAAAATTTTTAAAAAAAAAAAATTTTTTTTTTTTTTTTTAAAAAAAAATTAAAATAAATTTTTTAAAAAAAAAAATATTTTTTTTTTAAAAATTTTTTATATTTTTAAATTTTTTTAAAAAAAAATCTTAAAAAAAATTATAATATTTTTTTTATTAAAAAAAAAAAAAAAAAAAAAAAAAAATGAAAAAAAAAAAAATTTTTTTTTTTAATTAAAAAAAAAAATTTAAAAATAAAAAAATTAAATAAAATTTTTAAAAAAAAATTTTTTTTAAAATTATATATATAATTAAAAAAAAAATTTAAAAAAAAAAATAAAAATTTTTAAAAAAAATAAATAAAAAAAAAGGGGGGGAAAAAAAAAAAAAAAAAAAATTTTTAATTATTTTTAAAAAAAATTTTAAAATTTTTTTTTAAATTTTAAATATTTTTTTTTTAAAAAGAAAAACCAAAAAAATTTTTAAAAAATTTTTTAAAAAAAAAAAAACCCCAAAAAAAAAAAAATTTAAAAAAAAAAAATTATTGGAAATTAAAAAAAAAAAATTTTTTTTAAAAACCCCCAAAAAAATTTTTATTTTTTTTTTTAAAAATTTTTTTATTATATTTTTTTTTTTTATATTTTAAATTAAATTTAAAAAATTTTAAATTTAAAGCTTTTTAAATTTTTTAAATTATAAAAAAACCCCCCCCTTCTTCCCCAAAAAAACCCCCCCTTTTCCCCATTTTTTTTAATTATTCTCCCCCCCCCCCCCCCCTTTCTATCCCCCTTTTTCCTTTTTCCTCCCCCCCACCGGAAAAAACCCCCCTTTTTTCCCTTCCCCCTTTTTTCCCACCTTCCCAACCCCCCCTAAAAAAAAAAAAATTTTTTATTTTATTTTTTTTTATTTTTTTAAATTTTTTTAAATTTTTATTTTTAAAAAAAATTTTTTTTTTTTATTTTAATTATTTTTTATTATTCAGTATTTTTTTATTTTTTTCTTTATTTGTCTGTTCTTTTAAAAAAATTTTCCCACATTTGTCTGGACTTTTTTTCCTTTTGAAAAAATACAGGTTTATATTTTTATGAAAATTTATATTTATAAAATTTTTTGTTTCATTTACAGATTTATTTTAGCAGGCCTTGGTTTAAGGCAAATTTGTGAATTGTTTTCCCCCCGGAAGACTCCCAACCCAGGAAGATAACCACCAAAAAAAAGGCTTGATTTGAAGTAATAGGATAATTTTTTCCTTGTTGCACAAATTTTGGCCTTAGTTTTAACGTAAGATTTGAGAACCCATTCTTAAAGGTTTATTCCTTTCACAAACGGGTTTCATTAAAAGTGGGGGGTTTTTTGTGCCGCCGATAGTCCCCTCCCCGGAAAACCCCCCCTCAACCCCTGCAAGACCCCCAAAAAAAAAAGGCCCCCCAGGCCCAAAAAATTCCTTTTTTTTTAAAAAAAAAAACTAAAAAACCATTTAAAAAAAAAAATAAAATTCAAAAACCAAGCCTTAACTTAACCTAATCAAATTTAAAGAACCAATATCCCTTTCTATATCATATAAAAAAAAATGTTTAAATTTGGTTAAGTTAAGGGTTTTGGTTTTGGTTTTTATTTAGGTTTGGTTAAATTTTGGGAAAAGGGTTTTGGGGTTAAATTTTGTAGACATATATTATTTAGGTTAAATAAGCGAATCTGACGATAATGTTTGGTCCGAGCGTGCCCAAAGTTTTCCTTGGAGTCATCTGCCCTACGTGGAGTGTGGGAGGGTAGCATCCCGGGCGGGTAGCTAACGGCGTGCTACACGGATTTGGAACGTAAAACGATTCAACTGCTTTTTCGGCCTGCTTGTGGACATTCAGGCTTATTGGCCCACTTTTGGGGACTATTCAAATGCTAAGTGGCTGTTGTGGCACTATTCAAATGCTAAATCGGCCTGTGTGGCACTTTTGGATGAAATCGGCCGCTTGTGGCAGATTCGTTGCTGTTAGGCCCTCTTTTGGACTATTTGGGTGCTAAATGCTGCTTGTGCACGATTTAGTTGCGTGAGGCCCTCTTATGGCACTATTTTGGATGCTAAATCGGCCTGCTTGTGGGACGATCAGTTTCTGGGTTTTTTTTTGCCCGCTTTGGGCACGATTAGTTTCTTGTGGCCCCTTTTTGGTTTTTGGGGCAAAGGTGTTTGGGGACATAATTGTGGTTCCCCCATGGGCCCAAAGATTTTTTGGGGCCCGAAAAGGTTTTCGTTCCGACACAGGCCCCCGGGGGGGGTGCAAACATGAACGCACAAATTGTCGGTCCCCAGCCCCGGCCATAAATTTATTAGGTTTTCCGACTCAAGCCAATATGTCGTTTGTGATTTTCCGAACTGATTTTATGCGGCCCGTAATGACAATGTTTTCTGGATGTCAGCTTAAAAAAATTAAATTTGAAAATACGCAATAGAAAATTAGATTTGTCTTACTTCTCAAGGTGCCACAGCATAGCCTTAGTGTCTGGGGGCCTCCGCATCTTCCCCTGATCCCTGCTCAATCCCATTCCTTATGTCCTGGGTGAACAGGGGAGGAGTCAGCTCCACGTCAGACAAAGAAATATCTGACGTACCCTGTGGTGTATGGGTTCTGGACGCAGATGGTGCAGCGTGCGGTTCTGTAGCTCACACTACTACAGCACTATCCCCAGACACACTCCTGACTCTGTCGCTATCATTCTTTTCACGTATTTGTCCATGATGTAGTTGTAAACACTCTAAAACAGTTAAGCAATAGCAGTGGAAACTTTGAAACGCGTGCAGATGGTGATATCTTGATCTGATCTGATCTGATCTTGATTTGGGAGTTCACCCAGCAGTGCTGTAAGTGAAGCCTTTGGTCCGGCGTTCTCCACACACGTAACTGTTGGGAGAGAAGCAAAAGGGGGAAGCAAAAACTAGGGATTTCTTTTTCCCTCCTTCCTCTGTCTGCATCACATTCATACGGGGTTCACCCCATCAATGAGGGGCCCCCCTGCCTCTCTGCTCCTCTTACCGTGCTCTCCAAGAGTCTCCAAAGAATTCTTGTACACTCTCAATCACCGACTGTCACTCTTCCAACTCAGCACACAACCCTCAGCAGGTACTCCCATCTTCCACTCTCCTGTCTCTCATCTCTCGCCATTCTTCCCACTCCGACCTTCTACACTACCTCCAACATCTTGTTTCTAGCATACTCCATACCGTTCCACATTCCAGCATCAAGTGCTCCACGGTTTCCAATCCATTCTGTCACAAACATCACACACACCTGCTGCCATCATTATTCCATCTGTACATACGACTATTTACCTTCCAGCGACTTTGTCCTGCTCTGAAGAGTAGTGTCCCCTCCATAGCCACCATCATAGAACCTTTCATACAGTCGGCTGGTCCTTTTCCTGTACCATTCCAGTGTTGATTCTCACTCATTCCCTCAACCATTCTCTTTCCCTTCTCTTCCAGCTCTATTTATTTCCTTTGATACAGCCATTACTCCCAGGTCTTCATCACTCCTGTCACAAACATTCCAGTTCACCTGTCCATCTTTCCACTTTTCTGAGTCTTTAATCCACTTCCCAACATATTCCAGTCCTCAACCTTTGCTTGCCCATTGCTGTCATCCATTCGTTGCCAGTCTAGCTCTGTACTCAGTCCTGCCTTTGGCTATCCTCTCTCTGAACTGCTCATCCCATGTCCCTCTAATCCTTTCCACCTCCACTGCCACATACCTATTGTCCTAATGCTATTCTGCCTGCTTTGTGCTGTGTTACTTCACCATCTGTCCAACTCCTTCCAGACCACACATTGTTTCAAGGACATACATAATGCAGGGACTGCACACCCTTCCATAGTCCTCTCACCACTTTCATACTGTGGCCGGACATCTTGCCACACTGCCTAGCCTTTCCAACCCACTAGTTGGCCTCTAGCTTTCCTTCTGTTTAGTTTTCTCACAGCCTTTATCATCCAACCAATATACCAGATACTGTACTCTGTCGTTCTCTTTATTTCATTCCCAACCCCACCATCCAAATCCTTTCATCATCAGGTCATCCCATTCACACCAAACACTTGACTTTTCTCCTTACTGAAGGCCTAAACGTTGAAGTCCCATTTCCCATACTCAGTCACAGCATTTCAGCATCTCTTGTAAGCCTCATTGTGTTTTCATAAGGATCAACACATCATCTGCATAACATCCGTACACTCAACATTCATCTCCAATTTTCACACCAGGACCTGTACGCTCACTCTCATGCCATTTTCCTCAACAATGTAATCAAAAAGTAGAGGGAAAGGACACAGCCCTGTCTTACTCCTTGTTACTATCACCCTCCAGTCTCCGAGGTACCCATATGGAACTTGGCCTGTGGTTCTCCATACTCTGCTTATTATTTTAACAACCTTCTCACTTATGCCAAATCGTCTCCAATACCTTACAAGCATTTCTCCTATCCACTCTGTCATCGCTTTTCAATATATAGAAAGGCTAGATATTCTTTTGTCCCTACTTCTTGTTCTCTCAATCACTTCATTCACTACAAACATATTGTCTCACCTCTCCTGTCTTTTATGAATCCATTTATGCTCTTCACACATCACCTTATTTGGCTTTCCACAACTTAGACCTAGTCTTATTCAGTACACCACAGAAAATCTTACAACCGGGTCACATACCGCTATTGGCCTGTAATTTTAATCTCACCTCCTACTCTTGTGTCCTCCCTTAGTGTATGATATGAGGGTCACTCTACTGTTCATTCCCAGGCACAAGGCACCCTTTCCTTCTTTTTCTTTTTCCCACCATTATATGTCTAAACACTATGCATTCTCAATACTCCCTCACTCCTCTCTATACAATTCATTCGGGATTTACCGTCATTCCAGGGGGCCTGTCCATTTTCAGTTTCTTACATACCTTCATCTCATCCATTCTAATTTCTTCACCATCATTTCATCTTATTTTCTTCCTAGGTGACGTTCCCTAAGTCACTATCAGGCACATTCACACCTCAATATCTTTCCGAAGTCTTCTACCGCTCTGGCCATTTCCTTTTTCTCCTAGTGACCTGCCATTCACCACTGTTCTGCTACATTTCCTGTTGCTTACTCTTTTCCTCCAAGAACTATACCGATTCCCTACCTCCTTCCTCACTTTTTCCCTAAGTGACTGTATGATTTGATCTGATCTTGGATCTTGATGGGAGTCACCCAGAGGTGCTGCAGTGAAGCCTTGGTCCGGCGTTCTCCACAAACGTAATCTGTTGGAGAGAAGCAAAAGGGGACGCAAAACTAGGGATTTCTTTTCCCCCTCCTTCCTCTCTTCGCATCACATCATTGTACAACATAAAAACGTGGTCATATCTTGCGCTTTTCTTCTGATGCCGCACGTTGGTTTACCAGCACACGATGCAGGATCTCGCCTAGGAAATGATCAGCGACAGCTAGTGGCAAATTGCCCGCAAACGCGTTTGAAAGAATAGATCTGTTGGACTGTTTTTTCGTCTTCGTTTTTTTTTTTTTCATCATAGAAAATAATCAGGTACGGAAGTACGGGACCAAATTTCGCAGGTCCGTTACTGGTATTCCGTACCTTTGAAAACTTTCCGTACCTCCGGACATTCCGGAACCTAGGTTGGAAGTCCGTAGGTACGGAGGTACGGAGGACGGACAGAGGTACGGAAGTGCCCAGCTCTGATAAATAGCGGTAAATAAATAAATAACATCATGAAATCGTGTAATTTTTCCCGATTGATGAGGTTAATTTATGGTGAACGCTTATTTATGCATGCTGTGCAATTCATTTATCCCCAGCCCACGAAATATATCAAAGAAAAGCTCTGAAATTCCGCTCTATTGATATTCTCCATGTAAAAAGTTTTCTCGAAAAAATAATTAAATGGCGAAGACGTTTAACTGAATATTAAGTTCATGCTATTCTTGAGAGTCCATATGGCCTTTCTTAGTGTGTTTTACGTTTATTATTGATTATTATTATTTTTATTATTAATATGATTAGTCTAGTCGACTATTATTCTGGTTAATAAGCATCATCATTTTCATTATTGTTATTATTCATTATCTCTAAATTATTATATTATTTTATTATTAATAAATATTTCAAAGGTATGTGGTGTGTTTGTGTGTGTGTGTGTGTGTGTGTGGGTGTGTGTGTGTGTGTGTGTGTTGTTCACACGTGGCCACCGAGATGATAAGGCATGATACATCGCCCGTGACGTCACACAATCTTAGTGCCACCGCCCTCCGCTCCCCGTACAAGTTTACCAACCTAATATATATTTATCAGTATAAAAGATATACTGTATCTCGGAAATTGTTTTTATACTATTCTCAAATAAAAAACGGTTAAACACACAAAAGAAATTGCCCAGTATGAGACTCTCAAGAAATATGCATGCCATTAATATTTTGCGAAAAAAAACAATTTACAATGGAGAATATCATAGAAGCGGAATTCAGCTTTCCATTTGATATATTTAGTTTCTGATAAATGAATTTAAAATATACATAAATTAGCGTTAACTAAATAAATACCATCACTCATCGGGAACCAATTACCGATTTCATGAGTTATTTATTTAGTAACGCTAATTTATGCATGCTGCTAGTCATTTATCAGAAAACGAAATATATCAATGAAAGCTAATGAAATTCCGTTATATTGATATGCCTCCATATAAACAAAATTTCGCAAAAATATTAAATGGCGAATGAGTTCATGCATATTTCTTGAGAGTCTCATAATGGCATTTCTTAGTGTTTTTACGGTTATTACTTTATTTGTAAATATTATAGAAACCAAATATTTCCGAACAAACAGTATATCTTTTATTACTGATAAACCATATAATTAGGTAGGAAATTACCCGATTTCATGATGTTCTGTATATAGTTAACGCTAATTATGCATGCTGCTACTTCATTTATCAGAAAACTAAATTATAATCAATGGAAAGCTAATGAAATTCCGTTCTATTAATATTCTCCGTGTAAAATGTTTTCTCGCAAAAATATTAAATGGCGAAGAGTTCATGAATATTTCTTGAGGTCTAATAATGGCATAATCTTTAGTGTGGTTTACGGTTTTTTATTGATAATATTATTAGTAGAACAAACATTTCCGCAGATAACAGTATATCTTTTATTATAAACATATATTAGGTAGTAAACTTGTACGTGAGAGCGGAGCGGGTGGGCACTAGATTGTGTGGAAGTCACGGGCGAGTATCAGGCCTTCTCATCTCGGTGGCCTCGGTTCACACCTCAGAAATAAGACTGACCCCTCGTATCTTACCATCTATTTTGAAGAAATTCTCGGTTAACGTGGCTCCGGTTACGCCTGTGAAATAATAACCAATAATAATAATTAAAAATAAATGATGATAATGATTATAATAAAAAAAATCAATAGAATAATAATAATAATATAATAATAATAATTGATAATGTCAATGGTAGATATAAGGATAATAATAAGTTATTAATATAATAATAATAATTCAGCATAAATAGTCATAACATAATAGGATACTAACAATAATATGATAACCAAAAAAAAATTAATGATAATAATAATAAAAAGGATCAATAAAAATGATAATTAAGAATCATAATATAAGATTGATAATGATATAATGATTAATATATAAAAGGATACTGATACTCCCATCGTACTACCTAGATGCACACACAGTACACACACACACACACACACACACACAACCAAACACACACACACACACCACATGGCACACACAGTACAAACACATACACACACACACACACCTGCATACACTAGGTACTCCGTAGTGTAGGGTAGCACGATCGGTTCACACGAGAAGTCCCGGGTTCGATCCCCGGGCGGAGCGGAAACATATGGGACGGTTCCTAAAAGCCGAGCCCCTGTCCACCAGCAGTGAATGGATACCGGTGTTAGCCGGGTTTGTGACCTGCTCTCCGGGATGATGGCTTCGGCCGAACTAAGCACTAAGGATGAATGATAAAAATGTTGATATGGAGACGGGCCATACGAGCGTCGCTACTGGCCCTGATAAAATATAACTAGATGAATACAACTAGATGAATACACGTACAATACACAACACACACACACACACACACACACAGACACCCACCACCCACTACTATCTATATGGTAGTTATGATGATAACAATGATAGCAATTGTAATAATGAAAATATTAGGGGTATATATATATATATATATATATATATATATATATATATATATATATATATATATATATATATATATAATATATATATATATATATATATATATAATATTATATATATATATATATATATATATATATATATTATATATATATATATATAAACTGTCTTACTCAGGAATCTCAGGAACTCTTTGTCCAAAAATAATGTTAAAAGGAAATTTTGAATCAAATTATTGTTATTTTCCTTATTTAGAGGTTACATTATACACACTAATTACTACTGATGGTAAAAAAAATGGCCTACGCCACATAAAATTTTATTTTAGGGGGCTCTAAGCTGTACGGTAGGGGTTACGAATTGTAAAAAAAGAGATGGCCGACGCCAGGGGCGGATTTGTGGTGTGCGGGGCCCTAGGCCGGTGGGAGTGCGGGTCCCTGAATGAAATGTGGGGTAAAATTCTAGAATCCTTTCCAGCCCTTATTAATATTTCTTTTTCTCCAGACCTTCACAAACCCCTTCAGATACCTCTAAAACGTAATTATAAAGTGGAGGAGGGATGCCCCCTTCAACGCCCCCTCCCCCTTATATTACCCCTGCCCTGGACCCCCAAAAATAAAATTTCTAACCTAACCTCACTATAATCTAACCAATAACCTCCTAACGAGATATAAGGGCGGGAAAGGACTACAATTTTACCAGGTTAGGTTAGGTTAGTAATTTATTTTCTATTTCTTAATCTCTCCCCCACTTTATTATTACGTTTTTAGAGGTATCTGAAGGGAGTTGTGAAGGGTTTTGGAGAAAATAAACTACTAATAAGGGCAGGAAAGGACTCTAAAATTTTTTACCAAATGTGGTTCAGATTTTCATATTATTTTAATTGAAACTTTTTCCACCCATATTTTACATTAAGTTGGTACAATTGAGGCATATTATGGTACATGCAATGTAACAGTGTTAGAGCAAATAAGAAATGTCCAGCTTTCGTTTTTCTTTTGAAAACATATTTTTTCCTCTGGGGTGCGGGGCCCTTGCGGGAGCAGGGCCTGGGCCAGGGTCCTACTCGGCCCCCCCTTAAATCCGACACTGGCCGACGCCACAGGAAACTTTATTTTTAGGGGGGGTCTATGCTATACGGTAGGGGTTAAGAATTGTAAAAAAAAAATGGCCGACGCTATAGGAAACTTTATTTTAGGGGGTTCGATCTGTAGAGGTTAATAATTGTCTGAGAATGAACAGTAAAAAAACCACGAATAAAGCAAATACCGATACCGGTAATCCCGGTATTTTGGCACGGTATTGGTATACCGGTATCGTAACTGATACCGGTTTTGAGGACGTCCCGGTATTATTCCCGTAAACCGGTATCGGCAATACCGGTATTTTCTTGATACCGCACAACCCTACTGTGCCACAAATAGATCGCTGGGCGCAGGGTTCCCAGATTGTTGCCAGACTCTCCCCTCAGGAAAATATGAAATCCCCCCAAAATCCCCCCAAACCTCTGTAAAATTTTTAATAAATATACCAAATCACAGTAAATTTGACTTTTATATATATATATATAATATATTAATATATTATTTTATATATATATATATATATATATATAATATATATATATATCTGTATTTTGGAACACAACTTCGAGATTTTTTTTGAGAGAAAGATGCGCTAGTTCGAAGAACAGTCAGATCTAGACTGTTCTTCAGAAGAACAGTCAAGATCTTAAATTGGTATTAAATATACATATGATAAAAACTATCCCTAACACACAAAAGTACTCACCCTGCTCATAGTACATCAGAAGTGTTTCTGTAGTTTCTCTTTCGTTTGTAGGAGCAGCTACTTTACGTTGCAGCGTCCAACAATAGTCCCCTATCATGTTGGGACTGAACGTCCTTGGTATCGGGTTTCCATGGGGGCCAATGTCCTGGTGGAAACGTTCCCCCTCCCTCATCACTGACCGCGCCAAGATTCCCGTTGGGAAGAAATCAAGATGTGAATGGAAAAAGTGGATTTTTGGTGACATCCGAGCCCAAGCGCATGGTAACTCTTCAACATGTCATTTACAAGTTCCTCATAATTCGATGCTCGAACATTACCTAGGTAATTCTTTATAACAGCCAAAAAGCTCTTCCAAGCAGCTTTTTCCAGGGCAGTTAGGCTCTTTCCCAAGTTCATCATCATTGAGTAGTTGACGAATTTGAGGGCCATTGAAAACACCTGCCTTACTTTGGCTTCAGATACAGTGCGTTCAAACTTTGCTAACAAATACTGAAACCCAGCCCATTTGATCCATGGCCTTCACAAAATTTTTCATTAACCCAATTTTCAGATGCAATGGAGGTAAGTACATCTTTTCCCCTGTCAACAAGAGGTTTGTACATGGGGTTTGGGGTGGGGTCACACGAACGGGGGATCACCGTACGAAGGCTACAACGCGAAAATTAATTCAAATTTCGCGCCACCAGTCACCACGGATGCAGCGCCCCCTCAGTGAACTACATGCGAGCAACAGGGTAGCGCCCAGCGTCACCTCCGTGTTTACCAGGTAAGAAATTTTATTTTTCGATGTTCCTTGTTACTTTTCGCCGTTCTTATATAGTGTCTCATGTCGGCTTGTGGCGTGATTTTTTGAGGTAAGTTGCAATACGAGTTTATAACCGTATTGACATGTTATTTAGTGAAAAAGTAGTGCATGCTTTTTGAACAGGCCGGTGGCATTATTTTCAAAAAAAATTTGGGGGCGCGGGGGATCAACGTATGGTGAAATGCGGGGGATCAACGTACAGTGAAATTTTGAAAAGCTATATCTTTTGAAATACCTACACAAACATAACAAACAGTGTTTGACTATGTATATTCGCATGATATTAAATGGTGTGGTGAACTAGTGCATTTAAATTAAATGGAACAGTGTTTTTTTGTGGCATAAAAAGTTGAAGGCGATTGGTATTAAATTATGATGCTATATCAGTGTTATTATGCTATAAGCACATGAACTAATATTATATAAGTGATTTATGTTATTAGAATGATTCTAGAATTAATTTTATTTTGGTTAAAAAAAACCCCTTTAACACTGCATATTTTCGGGCCCTGACGTTCGGTGATCCCCCGCCCTCACTACGATTTTGGAAAATCTTATATATTTTTAAATACTTTGAAAAACATAAGAAAAAGTGACTGATATGCATATTAGCATGATATTAAATGGTGGGTGGTGAACTAGTGCATTTAAATAAATGGAACAGTGTTTTTGTTGGTGTAAGTTGAAGGTGATTGGTATTAAATTATGATGCTATATCAGTGTATTATGCTATAAGCACATGAACTAACTATTATATAAGTGATTTATGTTATTAGAATGATTCTAGAATTAATTTTTTATGGTTAAAAAAAACATTTAACACTGCATATTTCGGGGGCATGACGTTCGGTGATCCCCCACATATATTGCCAGACTCATAGTCCCAAAATATATGGTGGCCATGCAAGAATCGCCTCTACACTGTAAAAAATACTAAGCTAAGCTAACCTAAACTAACCCAACCTAACTATGCATGATGTCTAATGTCATTAACTCTTTCAGATCAACCTAACCTACCCCCATCACCGTCATCATGCCTCGCAAATATGTCAGGAAGAGCGACAAGCAGATGGACCGCACTGACCTGGAGGCTGCCTTTAAGCACCGCGTGGGCCCCTAGCTGCAGCCTGAAAAAAGCCGCTGACAGATTTAACATCAAGAAAACAACTCTTGCTGTAAGTTGCTCTATTTAGTTCCATATCTCCCCAAGGTCTTTTTGTATGACCTCATCCCACGTCTTCTTTGGTCTTCCCTGGGATGAAGGTCATGCAAAAAGACCTCAGGGATAGCTTAAGGGTCTCTAGATTTATAGATTTTTAAAATTTTTCATTTTTTTGTTTGCTTTTATTGCCCGCAAGGGCCTTCTAAGTCCTAATTAATTTCTTTTGTTAAAGGATGCCTTCAAGCGCTCTATTTTTAATTTTGTTTGTCACTTTGTTTGCCACAAGGGCCTTTTAAAATCCTAATTCATTTCTTTGTTACAGGACGCCTTCTATCTATCGAAGAAGCTGTCGGATGGAGTTACCTTTTATGGCTGTTGCTTCCGTAAGCAAAGGGTTTTCAGCCCTCAACAAGAAATTACATTGCTGATTAATCATCCACGCAGCCAAAGATGTTCTACGGCCTGCCCATGAACGATGTGCGTAGGGTGGTGTACCAGTATGCCCTAGCTTGTGGGAGCAAGAGCATCCCCGCTGCCTGGAGAAAGAGAAAATGGCGACAAGGGACTGGTACTATGCCTTCATTTAACCGTCATCCAAACCTTGTATTGAAGGCTCCGGAAGGCATGTCCATTGCCAGGATTGTTGCCTTCAACAAAGTCAATGTGGAAACCTTCTTTAAGGCTTACACATTGCTTTGGAGAAGTACACATTCACGCCGGACGCGGATATACAATTTGGATGAGAGTTCATTGTCGACTGTTATGAAGCCAGTCAAGGTTGTGTGTGCGAGAGCCAGCCAGTAGCCCCGCAGGTAACTCGTGAACGCGTGTTTAAAGCCCATTATTCGGGAGAGATAGTATGAGAATTATTATCTATAATTCCCGAGCTATGTCTTGTAAGTATTTTTTTTTTTTTAAAGTTTCACGGTGACTCATCGCCTTTCTTTCCCAAACCACCATTTGTTATCTTCTTTCCTTCTTCCGCCATTTTCTTTCTTCCTTCTTTTCCATTCCCCCCCCCCGACATCCGTATGGGGAGGCAAGATCCGTGGATATTATTCTGCGATCAATGATAATAATGATTTCAAATCTTTTCATCTTTCCCCAGCTATCTGATCAGACCGAGTAACACTCCCAGATTCTTAATGTCTTTCAAAATAATCCCTATCGTTACGGTTATGGTCATACATGGAACGTGTTAGTAAAGATACGCGCTAAAATGAAAGCCTACCAATTTCTATGCTCCATATTTCATACCCTTCCACTCCTGAAAACGCATTCGGACTGTCGACATTACCTATAAAACCCCTTTATGGGTATTAGATTAAGCCCTATTAAATTCTTCTATATCAAAGTAACAGGTCTGTATTTTAGGCAGCCTGGTCTTATGTACGCGAGTTTAATTATTTAAATAGTATTTCGGGATTATAAGCTACTCATTTTAGGCCACGTCTAGAATCTTTCAAAACAAAATTCCCCTTT
>JACEEZ010014255.1:0-60969 GCA_016584305.1 Chionoecetes opilio | reverse complement strand
TTGGGGCCTCATGGAGGATGGAAATTAAACCTTTCTTTCCTCCGGATGAAGTCCGCTACACCCGAGACACGTTCACCTTCCCTACCATCCTAGATGAAGCTTCTGTTGATCCAGAACAGTGCAAGGGTGTCCTGGTGACCTCCAAGGGCATCACCAAGAGGCAGGCTGACCTGGTGAAGGTGTTTCCCCCGCTGCATGCCTTCATGATGCACTTCTGAATAGTGAGCATAAAAATACCTAGACCTATCTTTTAATAAATGCTATTTTATATGAGCTTATCTTTCATTTCATCACCTAATAATAATGGTGGGTGTCTAGGCTTAGCATATATGTTGATTTCAGGCAAAAAAAACACAATAATGTTTGATGTAATATGAGTTTTAAAATATCATACGGTGCCCCCCCATACCTGATCCGGTGTCCCCCCTCGTGGGGGGGACACCGGACGAGGTGCCAAAAATTTATAAAAAACCTTAAATGACCCTTATTATCTGAGTTAAGTATTCATGAGGGTACCATAGGTGGGCCATATTGTGAAGTTTGTTTTGGGCACAGTGTGCACTCTCTCAGGTAAAAAATGGATTTTTTATGAATATTTTTCCACTAATAGTACGGTGTCCCCCCACACCACCCTACCGTCGCCCCGGCTCAGACCCCACCAAGCCTCGCTACACACGAAAGACCACAAAACACCCTCCCAGTTTAATGGTGTGGGGTTGCTTTTCTTTTCATGGTATTGGGAACTTTGTTATTTTCCCAAAGAACAACTGTTAACAAAGTGGTGTATTTTGATCTTTTAAATGACCACCTGGAGGACTGCTTTGAAAAGACACAGGCACAGATTTTCCAACAGGATGGAGCATCCTGCCACACAGCTCGAGATGTGATACAGTGGCTTGATGACTGCAAGATTGGGAGAATAGATGACTGGCCAGGTAATTATCCCGATATATCACCCATAGAAAATCTTTGGGCCATCATTAAAGGCAAACTCCGCTCACGTGACACCTCTACACTCCCCAAGCTTGAAATGGAGCTCCGAAAGTGTTGGGAAGAATTTAAGCCTGAGTTCCTTCAAAATCTTGCTGACAGTGTACCACGTCGCCTTCAAAGGGTCATCAAGAGGAAGGGCTACGCAACGAAATACTAACTACAATTGTAAGTGTTGATATTCTACATTATTTTGTTATAAACATGGTGCGTCATACGTGTAAACATTCCCTTTTCGGAGGCACGCAGTGATTATCCGCGCAGACTGTAGTCAGTGTCTCAGAAAATGACCGCGCAGTCCTCGTCCATATTTACCAAACTTTTATTAAACCAATCAGAGAAAAAAATATACATATATACATACGTATACAATATATTTCATGGGGAGGCGGTAGCGGAGTGGTTAGCGTCTACGAATTGGGCGTTCTCGGTGACACGAGTTCCGATCCCCGAAGAAAACCAAAACCTTTCTGCACCGTCTCGAGTGGCCTAAGAACCACCCACAATGCTACCAATCAACTCTACCTTGGATTGCGAGTGGGCATCGGAGGAAACGGGTTGCGGCATGAGCCTCTAATCACAGGCGTCACTATAAGAATCCTGCCTGCGCCACCACGGCGAGGACCAAACCATCACAGCCCTCAAAGGAACCTCCAGGAGCCTACCATCCGAGCCCCTGGGTCACCACTGCCTCCAGGCGCTATAGGCTCAAATGATATAAAAAAAAAAAAAATTCTGATCTCATTTAGCCTATTGATCTATTGTTTCTATATTTGTTTATCCTCATACTGGTAAAATGTTAAAACCAGACCGAAATGCATACATCAAATGGAGTGTGGTTTCTGTTCACCTTATGGATTCTAAGAACCAGGTAAGACGCCTTAATAGGCGATGGACGAGCGAGCCCGTAGAAACCCGATAGCAAGGAAATATGGACAGGGGGGGCACGTGCGCACGTGCGGCCGTCACCGGAGTTTGACCTGTGTGACATTGCTAGGTGTGTGGTCGCAAACCACACACCAAATTATAACGTTTGTCTGACACCATCACGCGGCACGCGCCATGCGGACCCCTCACGTGAGGACAAAAACATGTCAAGCACCAAATAGGGATTGGCGATGGCATATTCAGATGGTCCCGAAGAACGCTTGTCAATCGGAAGGCGGAAGCAGTTCGCATAAGGGCCCGAAACAGCATTTCGCTAGGCCCCAAACAGATTTCGGCATAGGCCCCCAAACAGCATTTTCGCATAGGGCCCCACAAACCACATTCAGTATAGTGCCCCCAAACAGCATTTCGCATAGGGCCCCCAAACAGCCTTCGCCATAGGGGCCCCAAAACAGCAAGTGACATTAGGGCTCCATAACAGCATAGACATCAGGGCCCCCAAACAGCATTTAGTATAGTTGCCCCCCACATAACAGCATTTCGTATAGTGCCCCCAAACAGAATTTCGCATAGGGGCCACCAAACAGAATTCGCATAGGCGCCCCCAAACAGCATTTCGCATAGGGCCCCAAACAGCATTTCGTATAGTGCCCCCAAAACATCATTTTCGCATAGGGCCCCCAAACAGGATTTTGCATAGGGGGCCCCAAAACAGCATATTACATAGTCCTCAAAACAACAATTAAATAGGGCCCACAAACAGCATATGACATAGGGCCTAGAGAAGCTGGGAGAGCGCCAGTCCGCGGTCTAGGCTGTGCTGAGTGGCGACGGTGGAGCATGTCTTTATTTATTCTTATTAGAATCATTTTGTCGTGATTTTGACCAACGTAACAAGTTGCCAGAGGTGTGAAGGTCAGTAGAAGACGTGTATGTACAAAATAATTTAGTCCTTCCATAAGGGTAGTAGGGAGAGATATGGCAGGGGCGATAAAACAAATCGTAACCCAGTAATCTCCCGTTTTCCGTCGTTGCGACGTTATCCAGCGCCCCGCACTTGGGCTGTATTAAAACACTATCCCTCCAGTTGTGATGCATTATCGGGGAAAATTCTCCAGAATTCTGGAGATCCTGGTAATTCTGGAGACTGGGGTCCATTGTAGGGTTGTGACGGGCAATCAACATAATCCCAGTATTGCCGATGCTGTTGGGGAATAATAAACGGTGCGTCCTCACAGCGGCATCAGTCAATGATACCGGTAATGGATCCATCGGTTTTTGCCAATCGCGGTAATTACCGGTAGAGCAAGATTATATATTCTTAGACTATATTAGATCTTGGTATATAGTGGTACCGTGACTTACGAGTTCCCCCATTTACGAGTTCGAAGCTACGACAGGCGCTCGGTCAATTTTTTGCTTTGAATTGCGGGGCCAAAATCCGAGTTACGAGATTTGTTTTTTGTTTTACGACGAGTTTCAGATACGCCACCGCTAGTGTCGCAGTGAGCGCCACAACACACGCCCAGCAGCCAGCATCGCACTCGTTCACTTACGTGTTACCTCCCCCGTCGAAGCATCTCTGTTGTGTTGTATGCCAAATTGGCGGCGGGCGAGTGCAGTACGTACTAGCGCAGTTTACACCCACAGCTGTTTCAACAGCTGATACACAGGAATATAAACACTGGCGAATGCAAATGGTGGAGGGTGAGTGCATGTACGTTTAGCGGACAGTGCCACCCACAGCTGTTTCCAACAGCTGACTACACAGAGTATAAAACCAGTGTCGTCACCGCGGGGGGGCTAAGGGGGACTTAGCCCCCAAGTCAAGGACTCAGCCCCCCCAAAATTGCTCTGCTCGTAGCCTGCTACCCAAAAAACAATAAAAAAGGAAGATTTATCCAATTTTCATGCCAGAGCAAAACCTATTTTTCACACTTATAGAAAAATGGTTGAGTTTCATTTTAAATGTTGAAATATGTTGATAACAAACCTTGAAATTAACCTTGGCAGGTTAACACAGTGGTAAGCAGGTTAGCAGTGGGAGCAGGTAAGCAGTGGGAGCCAGGGTAAGGCGTGGGGAGGCATGTTAACCCAGTGTTAGGCAGGTAAAGGCAGTGGGAGCCAGGGTTAAGGCCAGTGGGAGGCAGGGCAACACAGTGGTAGGCAGGTAAGGGTATTGGGAGCCAGGGGTACGGCAGTGGGTAGGCAGGGGAACACAGGACGGGAGCAGGGTAACACAGGACGGGAGGCAGGGTAACACAGGACGGGAAGGCAGGTTAACACAGTGGAGGCAGGTAATGCAATGGGTGGCAGGTAACACAGGGACGGGAGGCAGGTTTAAACACAGGACGGGAGGCAGGTTAAGGCAGTGGGAGCCAGGGTAGCAGTGGGGAGGCAGGGGTAAAACAGGACGGGAGCAGGTTAACAGTGGGATGCAGGTTAAGGCAGTAGGGTGCCAGGGTAGGCAGTGGGAGGCAGGTTAATAATTCGGCTTTTAGTTACTTTATCATGATCATGTACTTTATTCTGTTGAACTACAGATCCCATGGACCTGTTTTGTGCAATAAGCGAAATTACCTGAATTATATTGAGTTTATATGTATATATTTGTTTTCATTATCAAAGATATTAAAACCTACTGGAGAAAAAACAAACCAAAAACAATGCATTGTGCAATTCCTTTGTGTTGTTAGTGGAGAGAGAAAATGGGCAATTTTATTATTTTGTATAAACAGAATAAAATTTTCTTCACATTATCAAATTTTAGTTAATATGGTATGATGCATGGTAAACTCTATTTAATATATGTGTCATGTATAAAGCTTAATTCCACTTTTTCTCTTTTTTGGGCCTAAAAATTACACTGGAACTGATTTAATTTTCAAAAATTACCCCCGACCCCCCAGCTGGATAGGCTCGCTGCGCTCGCCATCACCACCCGGGTTCTTAAAGCCCCCCAAATTTTTCTGTGTGACGCCATGGTCTAAACACTGGCGAAGCAACTGGTTGGAGGGTGAATGCAGACGTTAGCGCAGTGCCACCCACAGCTGTCCACAGCTATGTAAACAGCTATTACACAGTGTAAAAAAACTGGCGGAATGCAAATGGAGGAGGGGAGTGCAGCCCTGTCATTAAGGACAGTAAAAAATTGGGTGGTTTTTGGTGGCTTGGAACAAGAATTAATGGTATTTCAATTAATTTCAATGGGGAACAATTGATTGATAACGAGCAAATTGAGTTCTGAGCTCGATCATGAACGAATAAACTCGTAAGTCAAGGTATACTGTAGAGGAATGTGGCTAGATAAAACCGTCAAGACAAGACATCGCCCGTCACTGGCGTGTCACTTCATCCTATCATGACAGTGGTTTAGTGTTATTTGGTGGTGGATACTTTTCACCACCTCTGCGGTGGAGATATAGACCTCCAACCTTGGGCTAGTGTGCGGGCTGCTATAAAGAATTGCTATGGATGAAACTGTGGCCCTAGGGTGCCATGGGGTCAGTGAAGGGACACCCGTATGTAGTGTATCAGAGGAATTGGCATTGATGTGCCCACATAATGGCAAGGTGAATTGTCTTGGTTGGCCATTTCATAATAAGCAGGCAAATCCAAGTACTGAGGGCGGACAAGAGGAAAGAGAGAAAGGAAGGTATCAAGCCGTGGCATCGTCAGCCGGTAGGTGCAACTAGAGTACCTGAGATAGATTCAAGAGACCCTAGGGCCAAACTAGCACTTGCAACTTGAGATAGATCAAGAGACCATTAGGGAACTAGATAACTGAGATAGATAGCAAGCGGACCCTAGGTGCAATAGAGTACCTTGAGATAGATCACGAGACCTAAGGTGCAACTAGAGTTACCAGTGAGAGAGATCAATGAGAACCTAGGTGCAACTAGAGTACCTTAGATTAGATAGAGACCATAGGTTGCAATAGAGTACCTTGAGAAGCTCAGAGACACTCGGTTTCAACTAGGTACCTTGAGATAGATCAAGAGACACTAGGTGCAACTAGAGTACCTGAGATAGATCAAGAGACCATGGTGCAAATAGAGTACCTTGAGATAGACAAGGACCTAGGTGCACTAGAGTACCTTGAGATAGATCAAGAGACCTAGGTGGCAACTTAGAGTACCTTGAGATAGATCAAGAGACCCTAGGTGCAACTAGAGTACCTTGGAGATCAGATCAAGGAGACCTAGGTGGCAACTAGAGTACCTTGAGATAGATCAAGAGACCCTAGGTGCCAACTGATACCTTGAGATAGACAAGAGACCCTAGGTGCAACTAGAGTACGTGAGATAGATCAAGAGACCCCTAGGTGCAACTAGAGCTACCTTGAGATAGATTCAAGAGACCCTAGGTGCCAAATTAGAGTACAGTTGAGAAGATCAAGAGTACCCTAGGTGCAACAGAGGTACCTTGAGATTAGATTCAGAGACCTAGGTGCAACTAGAGTACCCTTGAGATAGATCAAGAGACCCTAGGTGCAACTAGAGTACCTTGAGATAGATCAAGAGGCCTAGGGCAACTAGAGTACCTTGGAGATAGATCAAGAGGACCCTAGGTGCAACAGAGACCTTGAGATAGATCAAGAGACCTAGGTGCAACTAGATGACCTTTGAGATAGATCAAGAGGACCCTAGTGCAACTAGAGTAACCTTGAATAGATCAAGAGGGACCATAGGTGCAAAACTAGAGTACCGTGCCTCTCCCCCCATGAGATAGATCAGAGACCATAGGTGCAACTAGAGTACCTTTGAGATAGATCAAGAGACCCTAGGTGGCAACTAGAGTACCTTGAATAGATCAAGAGACCCTCGGTGCCAACTAGAGTACTTGAGATAGTTCAAGGACCTAGGTGTCAACTAGGCGTACTGAGATAGACAAGAGACCCTAGGGCAAACTAGAGTTACCTTGAGATAGATCAAGAGACCCGGTGAAACTAGAGTACCTTGAGACTAAGATCAAGGAGGAACCTAGGTGCAACTAAGTACCTTGAGATAGATCAAGAGACCCTAGGTGCAACTGAGTAACCTTGAGATAGATCAGGAGAACCTAGGTGCAGCTAGAGTAACCATGAGATCGATATGAGAACCCTAGGTGCAGTAGAGTACCTGAGATAGATCAAGAGACCCCTAGGTGCAACTAGAGTACCTGAGATAGATCAGAGGGACCCTAGGTGCAAATAGGAGTCAGTACATGAGATAGAATCAAGAGGACCCTAGGCAGCTAAGAGTACCTTGAGATAGATCAAGGAGACCCTAGGTGCAGCTAGAGACCTTAGCTAGATCAAGAGACCTAGGTGCACTAGAGTACCTTGAGATCGATCAAGAGACCATAGGCTGCACTAGAGTACTGAGGATAGATCAAGATACCTAGGTGCAACTAGGTACCTTGAGAATAGATCAAGAGACCCTAGGTGCAACTATAGAGTACCTTGAGATAGATCAAGAGACCCTAGGGCAACTAGGAGTACCTTGAGATAGATCAAGAGACCCTAGGTGCAGCTAGAGTACTTGAGATAGATCAAGAGACCCTTGGAGTGCAGGCTAGAGTACCTTGAGATAGATCAAGAGACCCTTGGTGCAACAGGTACCTTGAAGATAGATCAAGAGACCCTAGGGGCAACTAGAGTTACCTTGAGATTAGATCAAAGAGAACCCTAGGTGCAATACTAGAGCTACCTGAAGATAGATTCAAGAGCACCCTAGGTGTAAATAGAGTACTGAGATAGATAAGGAGACCCTAGGTGAATAGAGTACTTGAGATAGATCAAAGAGCCCTAGGGTGCAACTAGAGTACCGGAGATAGATCAAGAGACCCTAGGTGGCAACTAGAGTACCATGAGATAGATCAAGAGAACTAGGTGCAACTAGCGTACCTTGAGATAGATCAAGAGACCTAGGTGGAACTAGAGTACCTTGAGTAGATCAAGAGACCCTAGGTGCAACTAGGAGTACCTTGAGATAGATCAAGAGACCCTTGGTGCAACTAGAGTACCGTGAGATAGATCAAGGACCCTAGGTGCACTAGAAGTACCTTGAGATAGATCAAAGAGACCTAGGTGCAAAAAAGAGTACGTGAGAAAGATCAAGAGACCTTGGGAACTAGAGTACTTTGGATAGATCAAGAGGACTCTTGGTGCAACTAGCGAGTACCTTGAGATAGATCAAGAGACCCTAGGTGCAACTAGAGTACCGTGAGAGTAGATCAAGAGAACCAGGTGCAAATAGAGTACCTGAGAAGATCAAGAAGGACCCTAGGTGCAGCTAGAGTCCCGTGAGATAGATCAAGAGGACCCTATGGTGCCAACTAGGTACCTTGAGATAGATCAAGGACCCTAGTGCAAACTTAGAGTACAAGGAGAAGATCAAGAGACCCTAGGTGCAACTAGAGTACTCTTTTATAGACAAGGAGACCCTAGGTGCAGCTAGAGTACCTTGAGATAGATCAAGAGACCCTAGGTGCAGCTAGAATACCTGAGTAGATCAAGAGACCCTAGGTGCAGCTAGAGTTAACTTGAGATCGATCAAGAGGACCCTAGGTGCAGCTAGAGTACCCTTGAGATAGCTCAAGAGACTCTAGGTGCAACTAGAGTACTTGAGATAGAATAAAGAGACCCTAGGGCAAATAGAAGTAACTGAGATAGATCAGAAGACCCTAGGTGCAACTAGAGTACCTGAGATAGATCAAGAGACCCTAGGTGCAGCTAGAGTACCATGAGATAGATCAGGAGACCTAGGTGCAACTAGAGTACCTTGAGATAGATTCAAGAGGGACCTAGGTGCAACTAGAGTACCTTGGATAGATCAAGAGACCTAGGCGCAACTAGAGTAACCTAGATAGATCAAAGAGAACCCTAGGGGCAAACTAGAGTACTTGAGATAGATCAAGAGACCTAGGGTGCAACTTAGAGTACTTGAGATAGATCAAGGACCCTAGGTGCAAATAGAGTACCTTGATGTGATCAGATCAAGAGGACCCTAGTGCCCTACTAGAGTACATTGAGGATAGAATCAAGAGACAATAGGTGGCAACTAGAGTAACTTGAGATAGATCAAGAGACCATAGTGCAAACTAGTGTACCTTGAGATAGATCAAAAAGAGACCCTAGGTGCAGCTTTTTAGGGGGGAGTACATTGAGATCGATCAAGAGACTCTAGGTGCAACTAGAGTACCTTGATGATAGATCAAGAGAGAGACCCTAGGTGCAACTAGAGTACCCTTGAGATAGATCAAGAGACCCTAGGTGCAAATAGAGTACTTGAGGGATAGATCAAAGAGACCCTAAGGTGCAACGAGCGTACCCGTAGATAGATCAAGAGACCCTAGGTGCAACTAGAGTAACTTGAGATAGATCAAGAGACCCTAGGCAGCAGATTACCTTGAGATAGATCCAGAGAACCCTAGGTGCAACTAGAGTACCTTGAGATAGATCAGAGACCCTAGGTGCCAACTAGAGTACCTTGTGATAGAGCAAGAGACCTAGGGCAGCTAGGTACCTTGAGATAGATCAAGAGACCCTAGGTGGCAACTAGAGTACATTGAGATGATCAAGAGACCCTAGGGCAAACTAGAGTACCTTGAAGATAGATTTTCAAGAGACCATAAGGTGAAACCTAGAGTACGTGGAGATAGATCAGAGACCACTGAGGTGCAACTAGAGTTCACCTTGAGATAGATCAGAGACCCTAGGTGAAACTAGAGTACCTTGAGATAGATCAAGAGGAACTAGGTGCAACTGAGTACCTTGAGATAGATCAAGGGGACCCTAGGTGCAACTAGGAGTACCTTGAGATAGATCAAGAAGACCCTAGGTGCAAAACTTAGAGTACCTTGAGATAGATCAAGAGACCTTGGTTGCACCTAGAGCTCCCTTGAGATAGATCAGAGACCCTAGGTGCAACAGAGTACCTGAGATAGATTCAAGAGCCATAGTTCAACTAGAGGTACCTTGAGATAGATCAAGAGAACCCTAGTGCAACTAGAGTACCTTTAGACGATCAGAGACCCTAGTGCAGCTCGAGTACCTTGAGAAGATCAAGAGACCCTAGGAAAAAAGAAAAGAAAGTGCAACTAGAGTACCTTGAGATCGATCAAGAGGACACTAGGTTGCAAGCTAGAGTACCTTGAGATAAGATCAAAGAGACCCTTAGGTGCAAACTAGGTACCTGAGATCGATCAAGAGACCTAGGTGCAGCTGGGAGTACATTGGATAGATCAAGAGACCCTAGGTGCAGCTAGAGTACCTTGAGATAGATCAAGAGGACTAGGGCAACTAGAGACCGAGATAGATCAAGAGACCCTAGGTGCAACTAGAGTACCTTGAGATAGATCAAGAGCCCTTGGTGCAACTGCCCAATGATAACACTCGCCTCAAGATCTTATCCAATGAGGCATACCACTAACCACACCTGTCTAGGTACACGAGTTTTGTTAGCATCGTTCTTGCTGGATATTGTTGCTTGTTCAATACTATTATTGCTGTCTGGACGATTCAAGCGAATACTGTTTTGAGCGGAGGACCATTCGAGTGAATACATTTGCGGTCAAATTTCGGTAGTGGGCTTTCAACTATTTTGACTAGTTTCTGAATAGATTTGATGTGTAGTGAATGAATCTGGCACTCATTTATCGGAAATAATTTTTTTTACATGTGTGGGGGGATCGCCGCCCGCAAAAAACTTGCCCGCTTCTCACTGCGAAGTATTAATGGAAACTACTTTGTTTGGAAACAATGTTTCCTAAATGCTTCCTGTCCAGACTTCAGTAACTGTTGTTCTGAGAATGTCTGTGAGTGAGGAGGATGCTGCAGCTGCCTCGGCATTTTAAGTTATAATGCACTCACTATTTATTTTAATCAACGTTCACACAACACACACACCGCACGATGGTCAGGTTCATAGCGTTCTGGTCTCTCACTCTGTGGGTAGGAGGTTCGAATCCTAGTGCTCCCGGGGATTTTTCACTTGACAAATTCGGGCGTTACTGTCCCCCTTATGCAAGGGGATGGGGGGGGTGGTGTGTGAGGTCCCAGCATTACCCAAAGATCGGTAATAATGAGCTCCAAGCTCGCACTGAGAGGGTGAAACTGGCGATCGCGAGCCAGCTCGCGTGGACAAGACCATGGGTGAGTGAATGACACACAACACAAAGGCGTAACAGCTAGACGTCCTGTTTATATAAATACTACTGTCAGGACATTCCAGGTAGAGGGGAGTGAGATCAGGTCAGGTTCCCCAGGGTGTTATTTCCCCTTCACCACCACCCCTCACTCGGGGTCTCATGGCCTCGGTAGCTGCCTCTGCACGCACACACACGCAGCAAGTACACGCAACAACACACACACCCTACACGCATACGCAAACACAACGCGCAAGAAAAACACGCAACACACAACAAATTGGGTCCTCCGAATGGTCCTCCGCTCGAAAAGTAATTCGCTCAAATCGTCCTCCGCTCGAAAAGTCGTATATTCGTCACTACACACCTGTACGGCCTCGAAACACACCTGTTGCCTGTGAATCACCGTAAATAGTAAATATAGGTGGGACGATAATACGGTAAAATTCTGGAGTCTGGAGGCTGGATAAATTTATGGCTGGGGATGAAAGGTGGATGCAGGTAGTGCTAAACAACAGGAACTACCACGTGTAGGTGCTCACGGCCTCTGTAGCTCATATTTTATTGTTCCTTGTGTTGTTATGTTCTCACCCTCCCTTCTCCCCTAGGGCGATGGGCACGACGACAGCTGGCTGCCAGACTGTGTAGGGAACTTCGGTCCGAGTGTTTAAAAAAAATAATTACAAACAAATTACAAAAATAAACCGAGTGGCAGATATTAATAACGGGCTACACTAAGGTCGCCAATAGTGGTTATGTTACTGAGTGGCCTCCCGCTGTCGTCGTCGCACGGGAAAAAAACGAGTAGCGCAAAGTTGAAAACCGTAATACTTGCAGATAAAAAGCATAAAACAACGCTGAAACAGGGTAGATTCAGATAAAAATACTGTGTATCTCTTCAGTGGCCACATAAAATCAGTGTGATGCTATCATTAGTAATGTATGGCGGTCTGCGACATTTGGGAAGGTTGCGACTAAAGTTATCTTCGAAATCCACTACTTCATTCTACCATAGTTTAATTGTTACAATATTAATAATACTTCCATACTCTCTTTAGCCCCCCTTACTCCCCCCTTTGCTTTTTGCACTGCGCTCACCCCCTTATGAAAAACGGTGGGATTAGAGACCAATACGTTATTAGTGAGGACATAAACACATTCAAATCTATTAGATATAAATAAAGCTTGTTTGATAATCGCGGAAAAGTTTGGACCAAGAAATAACCATTTACCCATTTAGCGTGCATATATTGCCTCTGCTTGGGGTGTTATATCATTGCATACAGCCCAACAACCCGTTCTTAACCGTTTAAATAGACCTATGAATATTGCACGGCGAGGCGTAAATGATATAAATATAAGAATAAGGACTAAAAGCCACTATATCTGCGTGTGATGTCATCAGAGGAATTGTATGACCGACTCTTGATCTGACATCCAAACTCGAGGCTACAACTTTTCATTATAATCAAAGAAATCAAATATGAATAAATCAACACGGATAAAGCAAACTAATAAAGAAAAATAGACACATAAGCCTAGAAACCAATGAAAAACGTTAAATTAATTAAATATCGTGTTTTAAAAGAAAGATGGCCGAAAAAAACTCAATCACCACAACAAAAATCGACTTTTTGGATGAAGCGTATATCCGGGAAAAAAGATGAGCAAATAGTATAGATGGTGTGTATCTTATAAACAGCAACAGACTAGTATAGGTTGCAACCAAGAAGCAAAACATGTTTTGCTTTTTCAAAATTTGATCTTACACCACTATGAGGTCAGATGTATCCTACTAAAACACGTGAAAAACACGTCCCATAGACACACAAAACACCACTGCGCCTGATAGGAACAGCTAATCACACACAAAAAAACTCACAACTTAACTAGCAATGAATAAGTAGACGTTTAAAGTGGAAAACAAACCCACCTAAGACACAAGAAACAAAATATAGCCACAGGCGCGGATCATACATAAAACGAGCGGAAATATTGAAATTATGAAACACAAAAATCCCATATGATTTAGTAAAAAAGATTATCCAACAAATTCGTAAAATGTACGGTTACTTAAATGATTGAGTCCTATTTCTTTTACGTAGGCTTTAAATCAGACTTTTTATGGAAAGTAGAATATAAAAAATGGGGGATCAATAGGCTATGCAAGTCTATATCGGTCCACGAATAAAGATTATTCGTTTATAATGGGTAATTGGCCACCTCGTAACTTGGCAGTAGTCATGAGCCAGGCCAGATATCCCCCGGTACCAACTGGGTGACTAACAGTAATGGTACTAAAATGTATTAGAGTGACTGTAAAATACAATAAGATATGATAGCCTTCCGCGAGATGCGAGGGTGAAAAACAAATCTTAACGCCACATTTAATGCTCCCGTTTTTCCGTCGTGCGACGTTATCCGGCGCCAGCACTTGGGCTGTATTAAAACACTATCCCTCCATGTGATGCATTATCCGGGGAAAATTCTCCAGAATTCTGGAGATCCTGGTAAATTCTGGAGACTGGGGTCCATGTTAGGGTTGTGCGGCATCAACATAATACCAGTATTGCCGATGCTGGTTTTGGGGAATAATACCGGTGCGTCCTCACAGCGGCATCAGTCAAGATACCGGTAATGGTATCCATCGGTTTTTTGCCAATAGCGGTATTACCGGTAGAGCAAGATCTATATATTCTTAGACTATATAGATCTTGGTATATAGTGGTACCTTGACTTACGAGTGCCCCATTTTACGAGTTTTCCGAGCTACGAGCAGGCGCTCGGTCAATTTTTTGCTTTGAATTGCGGGCCAAAATCCGAGTTACGAGATTTTTTTTTTTTTTTACGAGCGAGTTTCAGATACGCCACCGCTAGTTGGCGCAGTGAGCGCCACAACATCCGCCCAGCATCCCGCATCTCACTCGTTCACTTCACGTGGTTACCTCCCCGTCGAAGCATCTCTGTTGTGTTGTGCTATGCAAATGGCGGAGGGCGAGTGCAGTACGTCTAGCGGCAGTTCCACCCACAGCTGTTTCCAACAGCTGATACACAGAATATAAACACTGGCGAATGCAAATGGTGGAGGGTGAGTGCAGTACGTTTAGCGGCAGTTCCACCCACAGCTGTTTCCAACAGCTGATACACAGAGTATAAACCAGTGGCGTCACCGCGGGGGGGCTAAGGGGGACTTAGCCCCCCCAAGTCAAGGACTCAGCCCCCCCAAAATTGCTGCTAGTAGCCTGCTACCCAAAAACAATAAAAAGGAATATTTATCCAATTTTCCATGCCAGAGCAAAACCTTATTTTTCACACTTATAGAAAAATTGGTTTGATGTTTCATTTAAATGTTGAAATATGTTTGCTAACAAACCTTGAAATTAACCTTGGCAGGTTAACACAGTGGTAAGCAGGTTAAGGCAGTGGGAGCCAGGGTAAGGCAGTGGGAGCCAGGGTAAGGCAGTGGGAGGCATGTTAACCCAGTGTTAGGCAGGTAAAGGCAGTGGGAGCCAGGGTAAGGCAGTGGGAGGCAGGGCAACACAGTGGTAGGCAGGTAAAGGCAGTGGGAGCCAGGGTAAGGCAGTGGGAGGCAGGGTAACACAGGACGGGAGGCAGGGTAACACAGGACGGGAGGCAGGGTAACACAGGACGGGAGGCAGGTTAACACAGTGGGAGGCAGGTTAAGGCAATGGGTGGCAGGGTAAACAGGACGGGAGGCGGGTTAACACAGGACGGGAGGCAGGTTAAGGCAGTGGGGCCGGGGTAAGGCAGGGGGAGGCAGGGTAACACAGGGGGGAGGCAGGTTAACAGTGGTATGCGGGTTTAAAGGCAGTGGTGCCAGGGTAAGGCGGGTGGGAGGCAGGTTAAATCGGCTTTTAGTTACTTTATCATATCATGTACTTTATTCTGTTTTAACTACAGTATCCCATGTACCTGTTTTGTGCAATAAGCGAAATACCTTGAATATATTGTAAGTTTATTTTTATATATTTTTTCATTACAGAAAAAACCCTTACTGAGAACAAACCAAAAAACATGCATTGTGAAATTTCCTTTGTGTTGTTAGGGGGAGAGAAAAAATTGGCAATTTTATTTTTTTGTATAAACAGAAAAAAATTTTCTTTACATTATAAAATTTTAGTTAATATGGTATGATGCATGGTATAACTCTATTATATATGTGTCATGTAATTAAAGCTTAATTCCACTTTCTTCTCTTTTTTGGGCCTCAAATTACACTGGAAACTGATTAATTTTCAAAATTACCCCCGACCCCCCAGCTGGATAGGCTCGCTGCGCTCGCCCATCACCACCCCGGGGCTAAAGCCCCCCCAAATTTTTTTTCCTGGTGACGCCACTGGTATAAACACTGGCGAATGCAAATGGTGGAGGGTGAATGCAGTACGTTTAGCGGCAGTTCCACCCACAGCTGTTCCCAACAGCTTATGGAAACAGCTGATACACAGTGTAAACACTGGCGAATGCAAATGGAGGAGGGTGAGTGCAGTCCTGTCATATAGGTACAGTAAAAAAATTGGGGTGGTTTTTGGGGGCTGGAACAGATTAATGGTATTTCAATTAATTTCAATGGGGAAAATTGATTTGATATACGAGCAAATTGAGTTATGAGCTCGATCAATGAACGAATTAAACTCGTAAGTCAAGGTACTACTGTAGAGGACATGGCTAGATAAAACCCGTCAAGAACAAGACATCGCCGTCACTGGCGTGTCACTTCATCCTATCATGACAGTGGTTTTAGTGTTATTGTGGTGGTGGATACTTTTCTACCACCTCTGCAGGTGGAGATATTAGTACCTCCAACCTTGCTGCTAGTGTGTGGGCTGCTATAAGAATTGCTATTGGATGAACTGTGGTCCCTAGGGGGTGCCATGGGGTAGTGAAGGGACACTCTGTATGTAGTGTATCGAGAATTGGCATTGAATGTGCCCACATTAATGGCCAGGTGAATTGTCTTGGTTTGCCATTTTTCATAATAGTACGTCCATCCAAGTCTGGGCGACAAGAGAAAGGAGAACGGAGGTATCACAGCGTGCATCGTCACGGAGTAGGTTGCAACTAAGTACCTGAGATAGAATCAAGAGACCTAGGTGCAACCTAGAGTCCTTGAGTCGATCAAGAGACCTAGGTGCACCTAGGAATACCTTGAGATCATCAAGCGACCCTAGGTGGCACTAGAGTTACCTTGATATAGATGCAAGAGACCCTAGGTGCACCTAGATTACCATGAGATAGATCAAGAGACCCTAGGTTCTAACGAGAGTACCTGAGATAGATCAAAGAAGACCCTAGTGCAACTAGAGACCTTGAATCGATCAAGAGACACTAGGTGCAACTAGAGACCTTGAGATAGATCAAGAGCACTAGTGCAACTCGAGTCCCTTTGGATAGTCGATAGACCTAGGTTTGCAACTCGAGTACCTTGAGATAGAGCAAGAGACCCTAGTGCAACTAGAGTACCTTGAGATAGATCAAGCGACCCTAGGTGGCAACTAGAGTACCTTGAGATAGATCAAGAGACCTAGGTGCAACTAGAGTACCTTGAATAGTCAAGAGGACCCTAGGTCAACTATAGTACCACTTGAGAGAGATCAAGAGACCCTAGGTGCAACTAGAGTAACCTTGAGATAGATTCAAGAGACCCTCAGGTGCACTCAGTACCGTGAGATAGATCAAGAGACCCTAGTGCCACCTAGAGTACCTGAGATAGATCAAGAGACCCTAGTGCAACTCGAGTACCGTGAGATAGATCAAGAGACCCCTAGTGCAACTATAGTACCTTTGAGATAGAGGGATCAAGATACCCTAGTGCAACTAGAGTACCTTGAGATAGATCAAGAGACCCTAAGGTGGGTGCTGGACTAGGGAGTACCGTGTGAGATAGATCAAGAGAGCGCGCGTGCGGGGGGGTGCAACGAGAGTACCGTTGAATAGATCAGAGACCCTATGTGCACTAGAGTACCTTGAGATAGATCAAGAGACCCTAGGTGCAACTAGAGTACCTGATATAGAGCAGATACCCTAGGTGCAACTAGAGTCCCTTGAGATAGATAAAGAGACCCTAGGGTTGCAACTAGAGTAACCGTGAGATAGATCAAGAGACCCTAGGTGCAACTAGAGTAACCTTTGAGATATATCAAGAGACCCTAGGTGCAACTATAGTAACCTTGAATAGATCAAGAGAACCCTCGGTGCACTAGATACTTGAGATATAGATCAAGAGACCCTAAGGTTCAACTAGATCCTTTGAGATAGATCAAGAGACCCTAGGGACAACTAAGTAGCGTTGAGCTAGATCAAGAGACCCTCGTGCAACTAGATACCTTGAGATAGATCAAAGAGACCCTAGTGTGCAACTAGAGTACCTTGAGATAGATCAAAGACCCTAGGTGCAACTAGAGTAACCTTGGAGATAGATCCAGAGACCCTAGGTTGCAGCTAGAGTACATGAGATGATCATGAGACCCTAGGTGCAGCTAGAGACCTTGAGATAGATCAAGAGACACCTAAGTGCAACTGAGTACCTTGAATAGATCAAGAGACCCTAGGTGCAATAGAGTACCTTGAGATAGATCAAGAGACCCTAGGTGCAGCTAGAGTACCGGAGATAAATCAAGATACCCTAGGTGCAGCTAGAGTACCTTTAGATCGCTCAAGAGACCCTAGGTGCTACCTAGACTACCTTTAGATAGATCACAGACCTAGGTGCAAACTAGAGTCACCTTGAGATAGATAAGAGACCCTCGGTGCAACTAGAGTACCTTGAGATAGATCAAGAGACCCTAGGTGCAACTAGTTACCTTGAGATAGATACAAGAGACCCTAGGTGGCAACGAGAGTACCTTGAGATAGATCAGGAGACCCTAGGTGTCAGCTAGAGTACCTTGAGATAGATCAAGAGACCCTTGTGCCGCTAAGTACCTTGAGATAGATCAATAGACCCTTGGTGCAACTAGAGTACCTTGAGATAGATCAGAGGCCCTAGGTGCAACTAAGTACCTTGAGATAGATCAAGAGACCCTATGTGCAACTAGAGTACCTTGAGAATAGATCAAGAGACCCTAAGTGCAACTAGAGTACCTTGAGATAAGATCAAGAGCCCAGTTGCCAAGTTTTGCTAGAGTACCTTGAGAAGATCAAGAGACCCTCGGTTGCAACGTGGTCGTACCGTTGTGATAGATCAAGAGACCCTAGGTGCAACTAGAGTACCATGAGATAGACCAGAGACCCTAGTGCACTAGTAGTACACTTGAGATAGATCAAGGGACCCTAGGTGCAACAGAGTTACCTTGAGATACAGATCCAGAGACCCTCGTGCAACTAGAGTACCTTGAGAATAGATCAGAGACCCTTGGTGCAACTAGAGTACGCGTGAGATGGATCAAAGACCCCCCCCCCCCCTTAAAAAAAAGGGGGGGGTTTGCACTAGAGTACCTTGAGATAGAATCAAGAGACCCTAGGTGCAACTAGAGTACCGGGAGATAGATCAAGCGATACCCTTGGTGCAACTAGAGTACCTTGAGATAGATCAGAGACTCCTTGGTGGCAACTAGCGGTACCTTGAATAGATCAAGAGAACGCTAGTGCAACTAGAGTACCGTGAAGATAGATCAAGAACCCTAGGGGCACTAGAGTCCTTGAGATAGATCAAGAGACCCTAGGTGCAGCTAGAGTACCGTGAGAATAGATCAAGAGACCCTAGGTGCAACTAAGAGTACCTTGAGATAGATCAAGAGACCCTAGGTGCCCTAGAGTACCATGAAGATAGATCAAAGAACCCTAGGTCAACTAAGTACCTTGAGATAGATCAAGAGACCCTAGGTTGCAGCTAGAGTACCTTGATATAGATCAAGAGACCCTAGTGCAGCTAGAGTAACTTGAGATAGTGCAAGAGACCCTAGGTGCAGCTAGAGTACCTTGAGATCGATCAAGAGACCCTAGGTGCACTAGGGATACCTTGAGATAGATCAAGAGACTCTAGGTGCAACTAGAGTCTTGAGATAGATCAGCAAGAGACCTAGTGCAACTAAGTAACTTGAGATAGACATCAAGAGACCCTAGGTGCAACTAGAGTACTTGAGATAGATCAAGAACCCTAGGGCGCTAGAGTACCATGAAGATAGATCAAGAGACCCTAGGTGCAACTAGAGTATCCTGAGATGATCAAGAGACCCTAGGTGCAACTAAGTACCTTGAGATAGATCAAGAGACCCTAGGTGCAACTAGAGTACCCTTAGATAGATCAGAGACCCTAGGTGCAACTAGAGTACCTTGAGATAAGTCAGAGACCCTAGGTGCAACTAGAGTACCTTGAGATAGATCAAGAGACCCGAGGTGCAACTAGAGTACCTTGAGATAGATCAAGAGACCCTAGGTGCAACTAGAGTACATTGAGATGATCAAGAGACCATAGGTGCAACTAGAGTACCTTGAGATAGATCAAGAGACCCTAGTTGCAACTAGAGTACCTTGAATAGATCAAAGAGACCTAGGTGCGCTAGATTACCTGAGATCGACAAAGAGACTCTGGTGCAACTAGAGTACCTTGAGATAGATCAAGAGACCCTAGTGGCACTAGAGTACCTGAGATAGATCGAGACCTAGGTGCAACTATAGTACCTTGAGATTAGATCAAGAGACCCTAGGTGGCACTAGAGTACCCTTAGAAGATCAAAGACCCTAGGTGCAACTAGAGTACCTTTGAGATAGATCAAGAGGACCCTAGTGGCAGCTAGAGTACCTTGAGATAGATCAGAGACCCTAGGTGCACCTAGAGTACCTTTGAGATAGATCAAGAGACCTAGGTGCAACTAGAGTACCTTGTGGATGTAGAGACCCTAGGTGCAGCTATAGGACCTTGAGATAGATCAAGAGACCCTAGGTGCACTAGAGTACATTGAGACTATATCAAGAGGGACCCTAGGTGCAACTAGAGTACCTTGAGATAGATCAAGAGCCCAGGTCAACTAGAGTACGTGAGATTAGATCAGAGACCCCTAGGTTGCAACTCGAGTACCTTAGATAGATCAAGAGACCCTAGGTGCAACTAAGTACCTTGAGATAGATCAAGAACCCTATGTGCAACGAGAGTACCTTGATATAGATCGAGACCCTAGTTGCAACTAGAGTACCTTGAGATAGATCAAGAGACCCTTGGTGCAACTAGAGTACCTTGAGATAGATTCAAGAGACCCTTAGGTGGCAACTAGAGTACCTTGAGATAGATCAAGAGACCCTAGGTCAACAGAGTACCTTGAGATAGTCAAGCGATCCTAGGTTGCAACTAGAGTAAAAAAAAAAAAAAAAAAAAAAAAAAAAAAAACCTTGAAGATAGATCAAGAGACCCAGGGCAACTAGAGTAACCCTTTAGATAGTCAAGAGCCCCTAGGTGCAGCTAGAGTACCTTGAGAATAATCAAGAGAACCCTGGTGCAACTAGAGTACCTTGAGATCGATCAGAGACACTAGGTGCAGCTTAGAGTAACCTTGAGATGATCAAGAGACCCTAGGTTGCCACTAGAGTACCTTGATATCGACTCATAGACCCGAGGTTCAGCTGGAGTACCTGAGATAGATCAAGAACCTCAGGTGCAGCTAGAGTACCTTGAGATAGATCAAGAGACCTATTTGCAACTAGAGTACCTTGAGATGATCAAGAGACCCTAGGTGCAACTAGAGTTACCTTGAGATAGATCAAGAGACCCTTGGTCACCTGCCAATGATAACGCGGCCTCAGATTCTTATCCAATGAGCATCCACTACCCCACATGTCCTAGGTACACGATTTTTGGGGGGTGGGGCATCGTTCTTGCGGATCTTGTTGCTTGTCAATACTATTTTATTGCTGTCTGGACGATTCAAGCGAATACTGTTTTGAGCGGAGACCATTCGAGTGAATACTTTGCGGTCAAATTTCGGTAGTTGGGCTTTCACTATTTTGAACCTGTTTCCTAATAATTTGATGTGTAGTGAATGAATCTGGCACTCATTTTTATCGGAAATAATTTTTTTTTTTACATGTGTGGGGGGATCCCCGCCCCGCAAACCTTGCCCCGCTTCTCACTGCCGAAGTATTAATGGATACTACTTTGTTTGGAAACAATGTTTCCTAAATGCTTCCTGTCCAGACTTCAGTAACTGTTGTTCTGAGAATGTCTGTGAGTGAAGGCGATGCCTGCAAGCTGCCTTCGGCATTTTAGTTTAATGCACTCACTATTTTTTTTATCAACGTTCACCACACACACCACACACCGCGCGATTGTCAGGTTTCATAGCGTTCTGGTCTCCTCACTTATATGCTCCTGTGGTGGAGTTTTCGAATCCTAATGCTCCCGGGGATTTTCACTTGACAATTCGGGGCGGTTACTGTCCCCCTTATGCAAGGGGATGGGGGGGTGTGGTGTGTGAGGTCCCAGCATTACCCAAAGATCGGTAATAATGAGCTCCAAGCTCGCACTGAGAGGGTGAAACTGGCGATCGCGAGCCAGCTCGCGTGGACAAGACCATGGGTGAGTGAATGACACACAACACAAAGGCGTAACAGCTAGACGTCCTGTTTATATAAATACTACTGTCAGGACATTCCAGGTAGAGGGGAGTGAGATCAGGTCAGGTTCCCCAGGTGTTATCCCCTTCCACCACCACCCCTTCCCTAGGTCTCATGGCCTCGTGTAGCTGCCTCTGCACGCACACACACGCACGCAAGTACACGCAACACACACACCTACACGCATACGCAACACACGCGCAAGAACACGCAACACACACACAATTGGGTCCTCCGAATGGTCCTCCGCTCGAAAAGTAATTCGCTCAAATCGTCCTCCGCTCGAAAAGTCGTATATTCGTCACTACACACCTGTACGGCCTCGAAACACACCTGTTGCCTGTGAATCACCGTAAATAGTAAATATAGGTGGGACGATAATACGGTAAAATTCTGGAGTCTGGAGGCTGGATAAATTTATGGATGGGGATGAAAGGTGGGATGGCGGTAGTGCTAACTACAGGATACCACGTGGGTAGGTCTCACGCCTCTTGTATCTTCCTTATTTCTTCGTTCCCTTGTGTTTGTTTTATTCCTCCCCCCTTCTCCCCTAGTGGCGAGGGCCCGACGACCACTGGCTGCCAGACTGTGGGTAGGGAATTTCTCGGTCCTAGTGTAAATAATAGCCAAACCTTACAAACTTTAACCGGTTGGCGATATTTATAACGTGCTACACTAAGGTCGCCAATTAGTTTTATGTCTGCGGTGTTTGGCTCCCGCCTGTCGGTGAGTCGCCCGGAAAAAACGAGTAGCGAAATTTGAAACCGTATATACTTTGCAGATAAAAAGCATAAACAACGCTGAAAAGGGTAGATCATATATAAACTACTGTGTATCATCTGAAGTGGCACATGAAAATCGTATTGATGCTATCATTCGTAATTTGGCGTCTGGCGACATTTGGGCGTGGCGACTAAAGTGTTATCTTCGAAATCTACTACTTCCATTCTACCATAGTTTTATATTGTACAATATTATAATACTTCCTACTCTCTTAAGTCCCCCCTTACTCCACCCTATTGCTGTTGCCACTGGGGGAAAAAAAAAAAAAAACCCCCGGGGCCCCTCACCCCCTTATGAAAAACGGTGATTTAGACCATAAGTTTTAGTGAGGACAGTAAACCATCAAATCTATTTAGAATATAAATAAAGGCTTGTTTTTTTTAATAATAGCGGAAATTTTGAACCCAAATACCCCATTTTTACCCATTTATCGTGCATATATTGCCTCTGCTTGGGTGTTATATCTATGCAATACCGCCCACACCCTTTCTTACCCTAAATAGCCTTGAATATTGCACGGCGAGGCGGAAATTGATTATAAATTAAGAATAGGATATAGCCACTAGATCTGCCGTGTGATGTTCATCAAGATGCTTGTATGACCCGGTCTCTTTATCTTTAACATCCAACTCGAGCTACAAACTTTTTTCCTTCATAATCAAATACAAATCAATATGAATAAATCAAACGGAATAAAGCAAAATATAAAGATAAATAGTGACACATAAGCTAGAAACACACTGAACTAACGTTAAATTAATGTAACTATCGTGTTTAAAAGATGGCGAAAAAAACTCAAATCACCACAACAAAAATCGACTTTTTGATAGCCCGTATAATCCGTGAAAAAAGATGAGCAATATATATGATGTTTTGTATTCTTATAAAAAGCAACAGATCCAGTATAGTGTTTTGCAACCAAAAGAAAACATGTTTTGCTTTTTCAATAATTTGATCCTTTTACACCACTGAGTCAGATGTATCCTTAGTAAACACGTGAAAATAACACGGCCCCTAGACACACAAACACACTGCGCCTGTAGGAAAGCTAATCCACACCCAAAAAACTCACTACTTAACTAGCAAGAATAAGGTAGACGTTTTAAAGTGTAAAACAAAACCCCCTAAGACAAAGAAACAATATAGCTCACCAGGCGCGTGATCAATACATAAAACGATGCGGAAATTTGAAATATATTAAACACAAAAATTCCCATATATTTGTAAAAAAAGAATTATCAACAAAATTTCGGTAATGTAGGTTCTAAATGATTTGAGTCTATTTCTTTTACGTAGCTTTAACTCAGACTTTTTTATGGAAAGTAAAATAAAAATGGGGTGATCAATACAGCTATGCAATTTCTATTCTCGGCCACTAGGGGGTTCCACGAATAATGCTTATTCGTTTTATAAATGGGTAATTGGCACCTCGTAACTTGTCATTAGTCCCTGATCCCGGCCAGATATCGGTACCACCTGGGGTGACTAAACACGAATGGTACTAAAATGTTTATAGAGTGACTGTAAATACATTAAGATATGATAGCCTTCCGCACTGGTAGCTTAGTCTGATTTTTTGATGCAATGGGGGTGCTACCCATAAAAAAAGATTTTCAGCGTGACGCTCGGGGTTTTCCTCATTTTCTTTAAAATCAATCACACGATCGTTGCGAAACTTTGGACACCTATGTAGAATTTGATTCTCTACCAGAGTTGTTCCTAGGTATTTTTCAAATTTCCTCATATTTTGGGATTTACCCTAAAAAAAAATAAATTTTGGGTATTTTCCCATAAATCTGGAATAAATCCCTAAATATGGGAGAAATTGAAAACTATATTCTAACAGCTCTTGTAGCTAATTTGATTCTCTACAAGAGTTATTCCGATGTATATTTCAAGTTTCCCCATATTTAGGGGTTTATTTCATATTTGGTGATTTTTTGTGATATTTTGGGGATAATTTATTATTGGAAGGAGCAAACATATGTAGAATGGTTTCCATGTAAATGTGTTTGTTTGTTTGTTCATGTAATGTTTAATGGTGATATTTTTTTTGCAGGTGTGTGCTGACTGTCTGACGGCATGATGCAACCATCAGCGAGGAAGAGAGCACGGATCGACTGTATCATCCACTGCTCTGATGATGACAGCGATGCTCTGGTGTCACCACAGGATTTGGACTCCTGGAACACATTGCTCAGGGCTGCAGAGATCAGGCAGCATGATCCAGTCCTGGAAGCAGCCAAGGGCCTTGAAGAAGGAGGAATACCACACATACATTATCACCGTAAATGTCGTAGTCCTTTACAATGAAGAAGTCACTGGATTCTATCCTTGCCAAGGGTGTCAAGATAGAATCAGCAAGCGTCGACCCCAGGAGGAGGGCATCAAGGGATGCCCCTAGTACTAGCAGGGTGTATGCCAAAGTATGTCTCTTCTGCGAGAAGTCAAGCAGTACATGAAAGCAGCAAAGACAAGGAGCCACTCATCCAGTGTGTTGAGCTACGAGCAGATGAGAAGATCCGCAGAGCAGCAAAAAGGAAACTCAACCAGAGAATCCTTGGTTTACTTAGCAGAGACCTTGTTGCTGCAGAGGGTCACTACCACAAGTCGTGCTACAAATGTAATGCCCAGTATTATNTCCTAAAATTTTAAAGACAAGGAACCCCAACTGGGTCCCTTTGAGATGATCAAAGACCCCCCCGCAAACAAAAAAGGGAGGGCCTCCGGGGCCCTCCGTATGCTTACCGGCGGCCCGACGAAGGTACGACGTAGGGCCGCTGGGGATTTGTCGAGGCCACCGGCGGGCGCTCCCCACGGCCCGCCCCCCTAGGGCATTTGCCATTTGCCGCTGTTATATTAACTGATTTAGGAATATTTATGGTTATACTTTCTAAGTATATTTCAGAATAGTAAAGTTTTAAGGGGTTGCACAACCCTTACCGATTAAAGACTAATGGACTGTTCAACACTTATAAACATAATATCGCAATATATTAGAAAGTAAACCCTAAATATTCCCCGTCGTTATCCCGTAAAAAAGAGAAAAGGAGATCATAATTGCTACGGACTTTTTTTTTCTAAGTACAAAAACATTTTCTTTATTGGGTTATATATTACATGTGGGGTACGGGAAAACAGTACAGCCAGTAAAAGGAATTGATTGCGGCAACAACATAAAAAACATCCCCCGCTTGTCCCTTTTCCAAAATAACTGTTTTGAAGTGTTTTCACGAGTACTGACAAAAACGGCCGAGGAACCCAAAAAAAACGTGTCTTTAAACGCAATAATTTTATTTTCGTCTATTTCGATTAATAAGGAGCGAAAAAAGTTTAACTAAGTTCCTTAGTTATCGTGTTAGGGTGATAATTTTGGGCCTTAGGGGTTTTTTAAACCCCTTTTTGAAATGGTATCGTACGTCTGGCAGTTTAGTGCATTGATAGCAGGGCATTCAAATAATATTCTGTTCTAAATCATGATATTATCCATGTTAATTCTCCATCATCTACATATTCCTTATTAGGTTGTACCGATGAGTATTGATATGTGTTGATAATATGTTGGAAATGATAGAAATAAGGGAAAATATGACCTTGTGCACATGTTATCCCGTAATCTTTGCTCGGTTAATTAATAAAATGGTTTTTTTATATGATACTAGCTACACACATAGACTAACTGATAAACTTTTTCCATGTAAACTCCTTCCTATGTACGTATCTCATCTTTATTTCTATGTATCTCTGGGTGTTCCTGATTAAGCTGGAAATATTTGAAATAAACTGATATATGAAATTTCTATAAACTATTATAAAAACTTCTATAGCAATTTTTAATAGCTTGAACAGGCCTAATAATAGTGATGGTACCGATATTGAGATACTATGTATATTACTGTGTTGATATATATAATATGATATGAATATTTCCCACTTACAAATACGTACCAGCGCCCAGCGGGCCTCCGGAGGATTGACGTCAAGTTGCCGCTGCTTGTCACTACTGATGTAATACTACAGCAAGATAATCATATAACTGTTGTTTCAAAATGTTTACACATAGAAATATTCAATTCTTCAAATTCTGTACATTAATTTCAACATAGTAAGTTTTCCCGTCTGAAAATACACCAGCGGCCCTTCGGAGGGCTGACGGAGGTAAATTTGCCGCCGGCGGCCGCCGTTCGCCGCTCTACAGCCTACGTAGGCCCGCCGGTGATGGTTAGCTGGGTAGGTGCAACTAGAGTACCTTGAGATAGATCAAGAGACCCTAGGTGCAACTAGAGTACCTTGAGATAGATCAAGAGACCCTAGGTGCAACTAGAGTACCTTGAGATAGATCAAGAGACACTAGGTGCAACTAGAGTACCTTGAGATAGATCAAGAGACCCTAGGTGCAACTAGAGTACCTTGAGATAGATCAAGAGACCCTAGGTGCAACTAGAGTACCTTGAGATAGATCAAGAGACACTAGGTGCAACTAGAGTACCTTGAGATAGATCAAGAGACCCTAGGTGCAACTAGAGTACCTTGAGATAGATCAAGAGACACTAGGTGCAACTAGAGTATCTTTAGATAGATAACAGGGTAACGTTGAATCCTTCCGCGTCTTTTCCCTTCATGTAGGCCCGTCACGGTAAGGTTGGTATTTTGGAAGGAGTACTATGCCACGTCTGTGCTGTGCAACAATGTATTTCCTTCAGAAAAATCAGTGAAACTTGGTTGGGAAATAATAGTTAGTGTCTCAAAATCCAGGGAAGTGAGTCGTGACTGAATTAATACGAAAGTAGGAAAACAAGTGTGTCCCGGCCCGCCCCGCTCCGCCCCGCATTTGCCAGCGCGCCTGCCAGACGCCGCCTGCACCGCTCTGCCCAGCCCGCCTGTGTCTCCCGGTGAGATTTCAAGCCACTCTTTTTATTACGCACAAAGGATAATTTCGTCAATAAACAAGTAAAAAGTAACACAAAGTCACTGAAATGTCATTATCTTATCCAATAATGGGATGAAAAGTACAGAGGAGATCAGCGCCCGTGAAGGGAATGGTGAAGACATGGTCTGTGCGATGTCTTAGTTTCTTTACCTTCACCGCGGTGCCACGATATCCGTCGCGGCTGAAAACAGTTTGACGGTACCAAATTACGTGACGAAGACATTCTTCACCGAAGAAGACATTTGACAATCTGGCCCCCTAGGTGCAGCTAGAGTACCTTGAGATAGATCAAGAGACCCTAGGTGCAGCTAGAGTACCTTGAGATAGATCAAGAGACCCTAGGTGCAGCTAGAGTACCTTGAGATAGATCAAGAGACCCTAGGTGCAGCTAGAGTACCTTGAGATAGATCAAGAGACCCTAGGTGCAACTAGAACATCACACTACCACACGCGTCTAGGTACACAAGTTTTGTTAGCATCATTCTTGCTGGATATTGTTGCTTGTTCAATGGGGAGTTTTCTAATAAGCTCACGCTCAAGCCTGTCTCTCAGGCTGTCACATCTTCTGCTCTGTGAGGCTGAATGATCTATCATTTACCGTAAATTCTCTGTACTTCTTTGGGACATATCAGAATTACCCTTCAATACACCAACTGAAACAGTTCTTAATAAAAAATGTAGTTTATCATTTTATTTGTCTGCACTTGGTGAAAATATTGGCAAAACAATTGAATACTTGAAAACTCAATCTTTAAAAATCGTCTTTTCATAAAAAAACACAAGTTCAAGCAGAATGAGGCTTCAGGAAATATCTACTTGTATGTAAGCATTCACTGAGTACCTATTTTGGGTGTATATGTCTCTCTTACGACGAACATTTAACCAAGAAGTAATTTAAGTGCTTGGCACCTCAACGAACAGTCCTCTATCGAAGACAATACATGGTCTTGTTTACTATTTCCCCCGCCGCGAACTCTAAGCCCCTCCACCTCAATCTTTCCCTCTGAATCAATCAATCAACCCTTCCCTCTGAATACCCTATGTCCTCTGGTTTATCCTATTTGTAACGAAGGAGGGTGGGGGCAACCCACCCCTCTCAAACTTCGTTCACACTAACGGCTCGGGGCTATGGAGGAGACGGAAAAGGACTGCAAGGAGACTTACTGCTGTGCACGGCCTTATTACCCCAACTACTACTACCCACAGTACATATAGTGACTGCACGTCTGTCACGTAACTACACGCGCCACTCCGCTCCGCCCCAACACAACACAAATCACAGTCAAAGCACGAAATAAGGAGACAAAAGTCTTCTTTATGTGGGAAACGGTATGTGGGAGCGGATGCCACGAATATTCCAGTAGAGGATAGAGAGTGTGATGAGATAAGCGGGTGATGATAGTTAGGATGACATGTAGCCTGTGGTATTGAGAAGTTGAGAAGTATCAGTGAATATGAGCTGTGAGGTAAGGAGCGGCGCTGTAGCGATAAGGCGCTGAGCTGTCCATCCCCGTGTGGTGTCAACAGGAAAGTGGGTGATAGCAGATCCTGCCGGCGGGATGGTTTCTGTGGAGATGCTGAACGACACACTCTGTTTTGGTTAAATGTTCGTCGTAAGAGAGACATATACACCCAAAATAGGTACTCAGTGAATGCTTACATACAAGTAGATATTTCCTGAAGCCTCATTCTGCTTGAACTTGTGTTTTTTTATGAAAAGACGATTTTTAAATATTGAGATTTCAAATATTCAATTGTTTTGCCAATATTTTCACCAAGTGCAGACAAATAAAATGATAAACTACATTTTTTATTAAGAACTGTTTCAGTTGTTGTATTGAAGGGTAATTTTGATATGTCCCAAAGAAGTACAGAGAATTTACGGTAAATGATAGATCATTCAGCCTCACAGAGCAGAGGATGTGAGATGCGCGAGAGACATCTGGCGGTTTAGCTTCGAAAACTCCCCATACTATTATTGGTGTCTGGACGATTCAAGCGAATACTTTTTCGAGCGGAGGACCATTCGAGCGAATACATTTTCCGTAAAATTTCGGTAGTGGGCTTTCAACGATTTCGAACTTAGTTTTCCTGAATAGATTTGATGTGTATTGAATGAATCTGGCACTCGTTTTTGTCGGAAATAATTTTTGTTTACCAAAATGTGAAACAAATTTTTGTTTACATGTGTGGGGGGATCCCCGCCCCGCAAACCTTGCTTCGCTTCTCACTGCCGTAGTATTGATGGAAACTTTGTTAGGAAACAATGTTTCCCATCTGTTTCCAAAGGTTGGAAACAATGTTTCCCAACTGTTTCCTGTTCAGATTTCAGTAACTGTTGTTCTCAGGATGTCTGTGAGTGAGGAGGATGCTGCAGCTGCCTCTGCGTTTTACATTAGAATGCACTCACATTTTCTTTTAATCAACGTTCACACACACACACAAAGGCACACTAGACGTCCTGTTTCTATATAAGTGATTCTAGGAGACTGCTTATTATTTCCACTGCCTTCATGCATCGACTTCAACACCATTTCCCGCAAATCTTAACATATCAGAACCTAAATAGTAGCATACATATAAATAGATACATACATTCCTATATAGGTCTATACCTATTCAAACTTGTATGACTAATGGTTAGTAAACTGGGAACCTCATTTTAACTTCATTTTTTCTCTTATTGCATTGGCTCGTCAAGTAACACTTAAACCATGATGTATACCAGTAATTATAATTAGGAAAGACAACAAAAGGAACTCAATTAATAAGGTATTTTATTCCTATCATAACCATGAATATAGACAACTTTCAAAGAAGACTACGACGAAGAAAACATTTCGGAGTTGTTTTGGGCGAAATTGATATTCCAGGTGCTATATTTCCGTGCTCTGTTCTCGCTGACAACACTAGAGAAGACCTGAGGCGATGGCTGATGTGCACAGGCTTCTAAACTAAGAAAACAGTTACAACAGAGTCTCATTTAGAGGTAAGCAAGTGGTAGGGCACAGGGCTCTGTCACGCCGGACTAGAACCCTCCTGGGGAGAGACAAGGAGAGGTATGTCAGGAGTCTCGCTGAGGATGTCGAGGGTCATTTGAACGCTAATGACCTCCGACCCGCCTACCGAGCCTGAAGAAGCTCCGTCCAAGTCTCCTTCTCGGGCGGTGCTATTCGAACAGCAGATGGGCGCCCGTGTCGGACATGGATGGGCAGTGCTCGTTGGGCTGAGTACTTTGGGCAGTTGTTCACGGTGGACCTCAACTGAGCAGCTTCACACCACTGGGTACGGGCAGTGGATGCCGATCCTCCCATTGACGAAAGCGCACCCTCTCTTGACGAAGTCAGAGAGGCTGTAGCAAAGTTGAGGGTGGAAAGGAGCTGGTGTTTGTAATATCAGTGCGGAGCTCCTCAAAGCTGGGGTGAGGCCATGATGCACGGGTTGCATGCTGTCCTGACTGCCGTGTGGCAATCAGGTACCATTCCTCTGACTGGAAAAGGGGGCTGGTCGTCCCTATCTGGAAAGGGAAAGGGGACCGTCAGGACTGCAACAATTACCGCGGTATACACTGCTCAGCGACAGGCAAGGTGCTTGCCCATCTATTGCTGACACGGATTCGCAGCCATCTGGTGAAGCATCAGAGACCTCAGCAGTCTGGTTCACGCTGGTAGTCAACAACGGACGTATCCTAGCGCTTCGTGTCTGGTGGAACGCGCGTGAGTTTGACAGGGATGCTGCAGCTATGTGCGCGTTGACTATCTCGAAGGGAAGGACGAACTGGGTATCTGGACCTCAGATCGCTTCGGATCATCGGATGCGGCTCGAGATGGCATCGTTGCGTNCCCAGTCCTCTGTTTATCATTAAGGGGTCACCCACCCCCTCAACGTCGTCACACTAACGGCTCGGGCTATGAGAGACGAAAGGACTGCAAGGACTTACTGCTGTCAGGCCTTATTCCCAACTATACTACCCACAGTACATATAGTGCTCACGCTGTCACGTAACTACACGCGCCACTCCGCTCCGCCCCAACACAACACAAATCACAGTCAAAGCACGAAATAAGGAGACAAGTCTTCTTTATGTGGGAAACGGTATGTGGGAGCGGATGCACGAATATTCCAGTAGAGGATAGAGTGTGATGAGATAAGCGGGTGATGATAGTTAGGATGACATGTAGCCTGTGGTATTGAGAAGTTAGGAGTATCAGTGATATGAGCTGTGAGGTAAGGAGCGGCGCTGTAGCGATAAGGCGCTGAGCTGTCCATCCCCGTGTGGTGTCAACAGGAAAGTGGGTGATAGCAGATCCTGCCGGCGGGATGGTTTCTGTGGAGATGCTGAACGACACACTCTGTTTTGGTTAAATGTTCGTCGTAAAAGAGACATATACACCCAAAATAGGTACTCAGTGAATGCTTACATACAAGTAGATATTTCCTGAAGCCTCATTCTGCTTGAACTTGTGTTTTTTTATGAAAAGACGATTTTTAAATATTGAGTTTTCAAATATTCAATTGTTTTGCCAATATTTTCACCAAGTGCAGACAAATAAAATGATAAACTACATTTTTTATTAAGAACTGTTTCAGTTGTTGTATTGAAGGGTAATTTTGATATGTCCCAAAGAAGTACAGAGAATTTACGGTAAATGATAGATCATTCAGCCTCACAGAGCAGAGGATGTGAGATGCGCGAGAGACATCTGGCGGTTTAGCTTCGAAAACTCCCCATACTATTATTGGTGTCTGGACGATTCAAGCGAATACTTTTTCGAGCGGAGGACCATTCGAGCGAATACATTTTCCGTAAAATTTCGGTAGTGGGCTTTCAACGATTTCAACGACTTTTCAATAGATTTGATGTGTATTGAATGAATCTGGCACTCGTTTTTGTCGGAAATAATTTTTGTTTACCAAAATCTGAAACAAAATTTTGTTTACATGTGTGGGGGGATCCCCGCCCCGCAAACCTTGCTTCGCTTCTCACTGCCGTAGTATTGATGGAAACTTTGTTAGGAAACAATGTTTCCCATCTGTTTCCAAAGGTTGGAAACAATGTTTCCCAACTGTTTCCTGTTCAGATTTCAGTAACTGTTGTTCTCAGGATGTCTGTGAGTGAGGAGGATGCTGCAGCTGCCTCTGCGTTTTACATTAGAATGCACTCACATTTTCTTTTAATCAACGTTCACACACACACACAAAGGCACACTAGACGTCCTGTTTCTATATAAGTGATTCTAGGAGACTGCTTATTATTTCCACTGCCTTCATGCATCGACTTCAACACCATTTCCCGCAAATCTTAACATATCAGAACCTAAATAGTAGCATACATATAAATAGATACATACATTCCTATATAGGTCTATACCTATTCAAACTTGTATGACTAATGGTTAGTAAACTGGGAACCTCATTTTAACTTCATTTTTTCTCTTATTGCATTGGCTCGTCAAGTAACACTTAAACCATGATGTATACCAGTAATTATAATTAGGAAAGACAACAAAAGGAACTCAATTAATAAGGTATTTTATTCCTATCATAACCATGAATATAGACAACTTTCAAAGAAGACTACGACGAAGAAAACATTTCGGAGTTGTTTTGGGCGAAATTGATATTCCAGGTGCTATATTTCCGTGCTCTGTTCTCGCTGACAACACTAGAGAAGACCTGAGGCGATGGCTGATGTGCACAGGCTTCTAAACTAAGAAAACAGTTACAACAGAGTCTCATTTAGAGGTAAGCAAGTGGTAGGGCACAGGGCTCTGTCACGCCGGACTAGAACCCTCCTGGGGAGAGACAAGGAGAGGTATGTCAGGAGTCTCGCTGAGGATGTCGAGGGTCATTTGAACGCTAATGACCTCCGACCCGCCTACCGAGCCCTGAAGAAGCTCCGTTCCAAGTCTCCTTCTCGGGCGAGTGCTATTCGAACAGCAGATGGGCGCCTCGTGTCGGACATGGATGGGCAGATGGCTCGTTGGGCTGATTACTTTGGGCAGTTGTTCACGGTGGACCCTCCAACTGAGCAGCTTCACACCACTGGGTTACAGGCAGTGGATGCCGATCCTCCCATTGACGAAGCGCCACCCTCTCTTGACGAAGTCAGAGAGGCTGTAGCAAAGTTGAGGGGTGGAAAGGCAGCTGGTGTTTGTAATATCAGTGCGGAGCTCCTCAAAGCTGGGGGTGAGGCCATGATGCACGGGTTGCATGCTGTCCTGACTGCCGTGTGGCAATCAGGTACCATTCCTCCTGACTGGAAAAGGGGGCTGGTCGTCCCTATCTGGAAAGGGAAAGGGGACCGTCAGGACTGCAACAATTACCGCGGTATTACACTGCTCAGCGTACCAGGCAAGGTGCTTGCCCATCTATTGCTGACACGGATTCGCAGCCATCTGGTGAAGCATCAGAGACCTCAGCAGTCTGGGTTCACGCCTGGTAAGTCAACAACGGACCGTATCCTAGCGCTTCGTGTCCTGGTGGAACGCCGACGTGAGTTTCGACAGGGGATGCTTGCAGCCTATGTTGATCTCAAGAAGGCGTTTGACTCAGTGCATCGTGAGTCACTCTGGGATCTTCTGCGACTTCGAGGGATTCCTGCAAGGACTATTGGTTTGATAACTGGTCTGTATTCTGGGACTGAGAGTGCTGTGAAGTGTGGGGCAGGTGTATCCGGCTTCTTTCCTGTGAATACAGGAGTGAGGCAAGGATGCGTCCTTGCCCCATCACTTTTCAACACTTGTACGGAATGGGTATTGGACAAGGTTGTAGATCAAAGTGATTGTGGAGCATCCGTTGGCAACACCAAGATCACTGATCTTGTTGCAGTAATCTTTGCTGAGTCGCTGGAGGTCCTGGTGATGGCTCTCGAGGCGCTGCACGAGGAGGCAAAGCCTTTGGGACTTGAGGTCTCCTGGCTCAAGACCAAGGTCCAGGTATTTGGAGACTTACTAGATGAAGCAGTACAGTCTGTTCATGCGTGTGGCGAGGACATTGAGATCTTGGAAAGTTTTACATACCTTGGTAGCGCAGTCCATAATGACGGCGGGTCACGTCAAGAAGTCTTACGGCGGATTGGCATAGCCCACGGTGTTATGGACTCGCTCAGCGGGAGTATTTGGCGTTGTCGGTACCTGTGCAGGAGGACAAAGATCCGGATCTTCAAGTCGCTTGTGATCCCTGTCTTACTCTATGGTTGTGAGACATGGACACTAAATAGTGACTTGAAGAGACAAATCAATGCCTTTGGTAATAAGTGTCTTCGCAGAATCATGGGGTATCGCTGGGATGATTACGTGTCAAATCAGCGATTGCACCGTGAGACTGAATCGAGGCCTATTACCTGCATAGTCCGTCAGCGCCAACTTCGGCTATATGGGCATGTGGCACGCTACCCTGAAACCGATCCTTCCCATCGGGTTGTATCTGTAAGAGACAATCCGGCGTGGAGGAGGCCAAGGGGGCGCCCACAAGGCTCGTGGCTGGGGCAAGTTGATGTTTCTTGTCGAGAGCTGCTTGGTATGGGAAAGGAGCCTGCATGGGAACTCGCGCGTGGTGACCCTCGGGAGTGGCGTCGTAGGGTGGGCGAGGCGACGCGCCCCCCGGCGTATGCCCCCAATGATTGATTGAAGTGGTAGGGACACAATACGTACTACCTACCACTCGCTTACCTCTTGACGAGGCTCTATTGTGACTGTTTTCCTGGTTTAGAAGCCTCTGCACATCATCCATTACCTCAGTTCTTCTCTAGTGTTGTCAGCGAGAAAAGAGCACGGTAATATAGCACCTGGAATATCAATTTCGCCCAAAACAACTCTAAATTCTTTCATGGTCGTACTTTTCCCTTCGTAGGTACACCCGCGACGACCCCGACTTATCCCCACAATGCACCGATGTAAACAAACCATGACGCAGTTATGTCTGGGAGCCGTTGTGTAGGGAATTTCGGTCCTAGTGTAAAATAATACCAAACAAATTACAGAATTTAAACCGAGTGGCGATGTTGATAACGGGCTACACTAAGGTCGCCAATTAGTGTTTATGTTCTGAGTGTCCTCCCGCTGTCGTTGACGCCCGAAGAAAAAAAAAGAGTAGCGAAATTTGAAACCGTATATACTTGCAGATACAAAGCATAAAACAACGCTGAAACAGGGTAGATTATACAGTCATGATATAAATTACTGCGTATCATCTTCAGTGGCACATGAAAATCAGTAGTGATGCTATAATTCGTAATATATGGCGTCTGGCGACATTAGGGCAGGTGGCGACTAAAGTGTTATCTATGGTACATATTCTAGTACTTCATTCTACCATAGTTTATATGGTACAATATTAATAATACTTCCATACTCTCTTAGCTCCCCTTACCCCGCCTTGTTTTTTGCACTACGCCTCACCCCCTTATGAAAAACGGTGATTTAGACCAATAAGTTATTAGTGAGGACACAAACACATCAAAATCTATTAGAATATAAATAAAAGGCTTGTTTTTATAATAGCGGAAAGTTTTGAACTCAGAAATACCCCATTTTTACCCATTTAGCGTGCATATATTGCCTTTGCTTGGGTATTATGTCATGCAATACAGCCCCACACTCTTTCTTACCCCTTACATAGCCTTGAATATTGCACGGGAACCCGCAAATTGAAGTAAAACGCATAAGAAAATAAGAAAAATAAGATAAGTGAAGCCAGAAATACCCAGTTTTTACCTATTTATCGTGCATATATTGTCTTTGTCTATGGGTAATATCATGCAATACAGCCCCCCACCCTTTCTTACCCCTTAAATAGCCTTGAATATTGCACGGGGAGGCGTAAATTGAGGTATAAATATAAGAATAAGGATAAATAGCCAATATATCTGCCGTGTGACGTCATCAAGAGGACTTGTATGACCGGTCTCTTGATCTTGATCTTGACATCCAACTTGAGGCTACAACTTTTCCCTTCATAATCAAATATATCAAATAATGAATAAATCAACACGGATAAAGTAAAATAATAAAAAAAGATAAATAGAACACAATAAGCCTAAAAACACAATGAAATAACGAAGAATTAATTAAATATCGTGTTCTAAAAGATGGCCGAAAAAAGGTAGACGTTAAAGTGTAAACAAAAACCCCCTAAGACAAAGAGAGAAAATATAGCCACCAGGCGCGTGATCAATACATAAAACGATGCAGAAATATTGATATATATTAAAACACAAAAATTCCCCTATATTTAGTAAAAAAAAGAATTATCAACAAAATTTCGGTAAAATGTACGGTTACTAAATGATTGAGTCATATTTCTTTTACGTAGGCTTTAAACTCACTTTTTATGGAGTAAAAAAAACCTGGGGTTTTCAATAAGGCTATGCAATTCTATATCGGTGCACGAATAAAAAAGTGATTATTCGTTTTTAAATGCGTAATTGGCACCTCGTAACTTGGCGGCGAGCCAAGGGCCAATCAGAGAACTCGCTACATTGACAGCCAATCAGCGTTCAGGAACCAACTGGGCCGCCATGTTTGTTGTTTACCCAAGTCCCAAGATAATATATACTTATTTAATGGGAAATAAGATGCGATTTACCCTTAAATACCTTATTTATGGCATATTTGTAATACTACAAGTAATGTTAGTGATAAATATAGGCGGGACGATAATACATTGCCGCCATATTAGCCTTTCAGCGTAATATTCTCCCTGAAATATAGGACATCATAGTTTGATGCCGGTAAATGGAATATTGGATAATTTATAGTTTCACCCAACCAACGATTTTCTGATGCGCCTTATGTTTTTCTGGTGTGTTTTTATGTGTTTTGAATGAATCTGCTAACCGTTTCTGTCGCAATTTTTTTTTTTTGTTTTATGTAGGCAGTTTATTATTTTTTTTTTTTTTAGTTAGGTAAAGGTTAGGTTAGGTTAGGTTAGGTATGGGCTAGGTTAGGTATAGGTAAAGGTTAGGTATGGGCTAGGTTAGGTTAGGTTAGGTATGGGCTAGGTTAGGTATAGGTAAAGGTTAGGTTAGGTTAGGTATGGGCTAGGTTAGGTATAGGTAAAGGTTAGGTTAGGTTTAGGTTCATTTTTTTTGTTTTTTGTCATTTAAGCAAAAAAAAAATTAAATAATAATAATTGCGACAGAGCCGGTTAGCAGATTCATTCAAAACACATAAAAACACACCAGAAAAACTTAAGGCGCATCAGAAAATCGTTGGTTGGGTGAAACTATAAATTGACCGGAATATTTTGACGTATTTTCGCCAAGTGTCTCCCGCTGAATACTACAGAGACGTTGTGACGATATAAAGAGTTGCCAATATAAAGGGTTGCATGGCCCCTACTGCGCATGCGCGGAAAAGCGCAACTTTATTTATCGTTGATACGGTGATATATTTGGTTGCCTGATAAATAGTGTCACCAAAACACAAGTATTTATTTTCTCATGTAGGTCATTTATCTATACTAGTCAGTGATAACTTCGATCATAGACCACTATACAGTGGTATATATGTATGGTTCTTTACAGCTTATTTACCATGTAGCTATGTGGCGATGAATGTGGTACCCTGATAAATAGTGTCACCAAAACACAAGTTATATTATTTTCTCATGTAGGTCATTTATTTATACTAGTCAGTGATAACTTCGATCATAGACCACTGTGGTACAGATACAGTGGTATATATGGTTCTTTACATCTTATTTACCTTGTAGCTATGTGGCGATGAATGTGGTACCCTGATAAATAGTGTCACCAAAACACAAGTCATATTATTTTCTCATGTAGGTCATTTATTTATACTAGTCAGTGATAACTTCGATCATAGACCACTATACAGTGGTATATTGGTTCTTTACTTACATCTTATTTACCATGTAGCTATGTGGCGATGAATGTGGTACCCTGATAAATAGTGTCACCAAAACACAAGTCATATTATTTTCTCATGTAGGTCATTTATTTATACTAGTCAGTGATAACTTCGATCATAGACCACTATACAGTGGTATATATGGTTCTTTACATCTTATTTACCATGTAGCTATGTGACGATGAATGTGGTACCCTGATAAATAGTGTCACCAAATCACAAGTCATATTATTTTCTCATGTAGGTCATTTATCTATACTAATCAGTGATAACTTCGATCATAGACCACTATACAGTGGTATATATGTATGGTTCTTTACATCTTATTTACCATGTAGCTATGTGGCGATGAATGTGGTACCCTGATAAATAGTGTCACCAAAAAACACAAGTCATGTTATTTTCTCATGTAGGTCATTTATTTATACTAGTCAGTGATAACTTCGATCATAGACCACTGTGGTACAGATACAGTGGTATATATGCTTCTTTACATCTTATTTACCATGTAGCTATGTGGCGATGAATGTGGTACCCTGATAAATAAGGAAACCAAAACACATGTTATATTATTTTCTCATGTAGGTCATTTATTATACAATTGGTATACATTGTCAAACAAATATTCACCCAGGGAGCAGTGTTTCAGTGCGTATTTGTGCAGTGTAGCTACTCGGGCCAAGGGTAGCTGGTCAGATCGCTACACCGACGTGGATGCCTGGCTTATTTGTTCCTATTACTATGGAAATCCATTCTGTATTGCCTTGGCACTAATACAATATATAAAGTAGTCAACCAGGAACATACTTGTCGATAATGACACACAGACGTTGTATTCTTACTGTTAAATATGCCTTTTTCTGTGTCACCCTTCCCGCGCATGCCTCCGACGTGGATGGGTGAACATGATATGATTTACACATAATAACGCGTCGTTTTGTACAAATACTTAGCCCACCTGTACAATACTGATTATTCAATGTACGACCAAAGTTAAAGCAGGGAACGTTACTGTATTATTACAAACAGGAGCACAAACCTGCCATGGTGTCCTCGTCCCTTGCAGCTTGTGCCAGGTGCACCAAAACACCCGTCTAGGTTCATATATATCTAACCACTGGGCTTGTGTCTGGTATGCAGCGATTGTTCAAGTCTTCTTCTATCATGGACAGCCTTATAGTGTACGGACACTTATCATTTATGACATAATTTGCCATATTGCTGGCTTGGGGCGGTGGTCGGTGCGAGAGCGGGCTAGGCAGCAACACTAAGAACCAAAATATCTCATGTCAACACCACTGTTGGGCGAGTATCTTGATGACAGCAATAGATGAGGCATTACTCTATTGTGAGATGCCTCATTTGGTGAAGGATAGCATTGTTTAACTGATTTTAGACGATATTTCTATTTACCTGATATATTTGGTTTCTCACGCCACCGCGCATGCGCAGTAGGGGCCATGCAACCCTTTATATTGGCAACTCTTTATATCGTCACAGCGGCCGTGTGGGGAGCAGAGGAGGGAGAGCAGAGCCACGGCCAGTGCAGGAACAGACGCGGCCGAGGGAGGTCACATCACTCCCTGCTCGGGTAAGGTTCATTGCTTCTTAGCCCCTTGAGGCCCAGTAATTTCCATTGTAATTTAAGTAGGCCATTAGACGATTTTTAGTGAATATAAGTAATATCTTATAGAATGTCCTGTTTAGTATCCTTGTCCACTAACTCATTTGGTATATTCAGTGACTTTTCGTAATTTTATGGCTAACAACAGACCATTTCATAGGCCAGGAAGGTGGGCGTGAAGGTTAATGGCTTTTAACTGTTGTGATATAATTTGATACTTTTTTTTTTTCCTTNCTGCTATAGTATTGTCATAGTTTGATGCCGTAAATGGAATATTGATAATTTTAGTTCACCACAATTTTTCTGATGCGCTTATGTTTCTGGTGTGTTTTTCTGTGTTTTGAATGAATCTGCTAACCGTTTCTGTCGCAATTTTTTTGTTTTGTTTTATGTAGGCAGTTTATTATTATTTTTTTTTTTAGTTAGGTAAAGGTTAGGTTAGGTTAGGTTAGGTATGGGCTAGGTTAGGTATAGGTAATTAATTAGGTAGGTATCTAGGTTAGGTATAGGTAAAGGTTAGGTATGGGCTAGGTTAGGTATAGGTAAAGGTTAGGTTAGGTTAGGTTAGGTATGGGCTAGGTTAGGTATAGGTAAAGGTTAGGTTAGGTTAGGTTAGGTATGGGCTAGGTTAGGTATAGGTAAAGGTTAGGTTAGGTTAGGTTAGGTATGGGCTAGGTTAGGTATAGGTAAAGGTTAGGTTAGGTTTAGGTTCATTTTTTTATTTTTTTGTCATTTAAGCAAAAAAAAAATTAAATAATAATAATTGCGACAGAGCCGGTTAGCAGATTCATTCAAAACACATAAATACACACCAGAAAAACTTAAGGCGCATCAGAAAATCGTTGGTTGGGTGAAACTATAAATTGACCGGAATATTTTGACGTATTTTCGCCAAGTGTCTCCCGCTGAATACTACAGAGACGTACCCAGGGTTTACCTTGATGCGCTGATCCTAGGTTCGAGTCCCGCGTGCCCGAGATTAGCTTCTATGGACCACTGTGGCCTGCGCCGTACCCGTGGCCGCGGCGGTACGAGACTGACGCCGGTATAGTGGACGAGAACTGCGCGTTCGCTCTTTAGGTCACACCCACACTGGGGGGCTAACACCTCACTCTTAGACTATTTCTCGCTTTACCACATACACCACACCTGTCACTACGGTGTCTGTCGCTTTGTATACACCTGCACGCATACGCAACACACACACACACACACACAACATGTAATACACACGTGCCCTCAAGACCACCACCACCCAAGGGTCTGTCTTTCCTCGCCGTGCAGCAATAACAACCATTATTTCACCTGTTTTCAGCCTCAACACATAACCACACGGCCGTGACTCACCCTTCCCAGCCACTGACGTCGCCGCCAAGCCCTGAGTTGAGGCACAAAGTAGCAATACAACAGCAGCTAATGGCGCGACCACCTCTTCTTCTTAAGGCGAATTTTGGTGAGAGAAGCCGTAAGAAGCCGGCTTCTTACGGCTTCTCTCTCGTTTTCGTGCCTCGCCAGAACGGCTGACAGTGGTGTTCGAGGCTCGCCCGCTCGGCGCTCACAGCTGATAACTGTAAACAAAACAACCACACTGACGAAAGTGTACCGTCGAATGAAAGCCATTAATAAGTTACGATAACTGACTGACGATATTGTGAATGGATCACAACACATATCCTTCACATTAATGTCTTTTTGCTCCATAAACCAAGGACTATTAATAGGGCAAGGTAAAGAGGCGGGCACCTACGGACATCATATGGGGCTGGCTGGGTAGAGTTCCACATTAGTGACTTATTTTTTTATTAACTGTTGCACCTGATGGCAAGGGTCAGGTATAATGAGGGATTTCATTAACTGGCCATCATCTGCCCGCCAGTGCCCGGGATTTTCCGCTTTGGTGGTTGGGCTGATTTATATTTTGCTTGGAAGATAGGGGGGCTGTTTTTCATTCTTGGCTAATTTTTGGCATTAAATTAATCTCTCTCTCTCCTCTCTCTCTCTCTCTCAGCTTAATGAATTACTGTATGGGTATATGGGACTCAACAAATACTTTTCTCAACTTTACTTTTCAGCGTTTTCAAACTGCAAAATATTGCAGCTAAACTAGCTATTGGAGGAGCAGAAAGAAGGATCACGTTACTCCTATCATAAAAGAGTTAAAGTGGTTAACAATTAAAGACATATATTTATGAAAAATGTTTCGCTGTTTATAAGGCTGTCAATGGGTTGTATCCGGAGTGGTATCTAGTTTTCCATTGTCAGGGAAAATACAGCCAGTAGCTACAACAAGGCAGCTAAAAGACCTTTATGTGCCAAGAGCCAGAACAGACTGGTGCCAGACCCATCACTGTACAAAGGCCTTAACTATGGAACAATTTGCCTTCATGCATCATTAATTATGGAAGTCTACACTTTTAAGTCTTGACTTATAAATTTACTTTTAATTGACCCTAAGTGAACTATAATTTGTTTCCCCATATCAAATAGCAGTTGCATATGTTATTAGTAGTATTTTAAAGATATTTGAAGTGACTTAGTTCTTATTGTTTAATGTTATAATTAATTTCCTTTTAATGTTTCGTTTGACTTTCTTTTTACGTATTTTTTTTTTATTTGCGTGACTTTCAGAAGTTTCATTTTTAGTATATATTGCATAGAACATCTTTGATGTAAGTTTGATAGTAAAACCATGTTTCATGGAAATAAGATATTTATTTATTTATTTACTCCCCCTCTCACTCCTTCTCTCAAGAGTCTTCTCCTTCATCTTCGGTCGGAGAACACTTCATGCAACCGGCACATACATACCTGAAACATAGACTGTGTTACTATTGCAGATTAAACCCTTGCCATGAAAGGAAATAGAGACAGACAGCATTATGAGTGTTTGTTCATACATGACAATAGTCATGTTCATAGTTTCATCCTAAATTTTACCGATATTTGCCACCTTTATAGATGAACAGGGTAAATATACAAGGAAATGCAAATAATATAAAAAGTATGTTGTTGATGTGTACCTTTATAGAAGTTTTATAAGGACAAGTAAAAATTAATAACAGAAGCAAATAATCCAACTATACACTAAAATAAAAAATTTATTTAAACTTCAGATTTTAATGCACAAAGGGCCAGTGTAATACTGATTGATCAGATAATTGCAACCAAAGTAGCCAGTAAATACGATTAACATTCATATTCAACAAATACAATTTCTCATAACTAGTTTCATAATTTTGTATTTCCTATATGCAGAAACACTCTTGACCCATAACCTAATCCTACTTAATGTCACCAAACCGAACGTATTAGGTATATACACTGATGCTCCTGTAGTACTTTTTCAAAGTTTAGTGTATACACACAACCCTCGCTTTTACGGACCTTTATATAACAAATATCGGCTTCAACACTTTTTCTGCCAGTACGGTATATGCGTGCTTTTACCGAATAAGTTCAGTATATGCATTGTACGGTTCTGATTGTTTTTAATTGCCCTGTATTCGTGTAGTATTTGTGATGGCTGCATGTATGTAAGTGTACGAACTTTCGTCAGATGTAACGGACAAAGTTCACGATACACGGAATTAGTCGGAAATAGGGAACTTTCACCTCATATAACGACCACAATTTGTTATATGCGAAAAGTTCGGATCACTCGGATAATTATAACCTCGCATCCTTCCCCCAATTTGTTCGTCAAAGCGAGAGTACATCATTTACACCATTAATATATGTCAACATAAAAATCAGGTACACCAAAATATAGCCATTAATCCTTCTTTCATAAACATACTAATTTAACCAAAATATACAGAAATACACCTATAATATTAAATTAATAATTATATATATATATATAATTATTATTAATATATATATATATAATATTTAATATATATAAATGGTAAATTTAAACAAGGGCTCCACCCCCTATCTTCTTCTTATAGCCAACAAGCTTGGGGACATGGTGGAAACCGGGGTTTTTGGATGGGGGAGCACACACATAAGGGAAATATGGCCCCCACAAAAAAAATCCATAAACTAGGGAAATTTCCCTAGTTCATAGACTTTATCGGGGCCATATTTCCCTTATATGTGTGCTCCCCCACCCAAAAACCCCGGTTTCCACCATGTCCCCAAGCTTGTTGTCTATAAGAAGAAGAAGATAGGAGGTTGAGCCTTTATTCTATAGATGACAAAACTCTACTGACCTAACCTAGCACCCCCCCTCGAGCCCATCGGGCTGTGCACTAACCTAACCTGACCTGACCTAACCTAACCCTACTGGACTTAGTTTTTCTCAAGAACCTGAAATTTAATATCGGCCGTGTAGGCAAAGTAAGGATCGGCACTCATTAAAATCTAAACAGATGTGTTAAGGACAGTAAGTATAACACATAGAGCCAACATTTGGGTCAGCTTACCGTGGAGCCCTTGTTCTTAAGATTTTCCCTCAACGCAATGCTAGTCATTTCCACAATACCTATCAGCACCTCTACCTACACATTAATATTGTTCATGTCCGTCAACAGTAATGTAATGCATACTTAAGATATCTTGCAATGTTTTGTGGTGGAATTCGGATGATGGTGAAGGTTTATGGTACTCTCGTCTCCGTCGGCGAGTTCCAACATTTTCACGTTCTCAACAAGTGTGAGAGATCTCTAAGAACCAAAATTGGAGCATAATGAATCAGCGAAAACGTTTCCGGTCTGGTTTTGATTGCATAATTAGTAAAATTAGAAAAACAACGTCTTGTGTTAATGTTAAGACTCGAGAGTGATTTCACCAGACGACGCTCTCCTATCACCATGTCATTCCATTTTAGCTCTATTAGTGTGGTCCGAAAGTTAAGCCCGTGCTACTAAATGTACAAAGCAGGCTAATTTCTGCCATATTATCAGTGAAATTCAGCAAAAACTACTACGTAGCAGCTAGGCCCTATCGTCAGCCTGATAAGACATGATCATTCTTTCACCAGTTTTAAAGTTGTCCTGTCGTGTCATTAACCTTGTATATTCTTGTTCGTGGTCTTACGGTATGTCCATGCTTCTGAATGTACATCTATGTGTTTACTTGTGTCCTGTTATCTGTAATTACAGTATTTCTACGCCGATACTCACTGTGTCAGAATCTCTGCCCTCCCCGCCATATTTGTTGTTATCTCTGACGTCACGGCAACAAGCGGGAAGAAGCCGTGGTAAGCGAGCCCTGGCTCTCGCTTCTTATGGCTTCTTACGGCTTGACCAGCTGGGCCAATCCGTAAGAAGCCGGCTTCTTAAAAGTGCCTCGCCATAACAGAAAACGCAAGCTGCAAGAAGCCGGCTTCTTACGGCTTCTTCACCAAAATTCGCCTTTCTTCTTGTGACCTTTTCTGCTTATTAGCGCTTTGTAGGTCGTCTGTCAAGCTCGGGGTCGAACTTGACACATATCTTCCTTCTTTGCCCCTCTGTAGCCCTTTCTTTCCCCGCCACCTGTGGGGAGAGAAGGGCACAACAGGGCAGTATAGACACAGACATAAGTCCCTCCTATCAACTACCCTCCTAGACTCTTCTACATTCCCACGCAATCTTTTTTCCCAAACCTGCTTTAAAAACACCTTAGTTATTTCTACTATTTTCCTTCTCTCTCCATTACTCCCACACAGTCCTGGCACAGTAAGGATTCCCCCATCCACCTCGTATATCCTCCTATCCCATTCACCGTCTCCTATCACTCCTAATAGGGACTGTATCAGCCTCCTCCTCTCCTGCTCATATCTGCCACACTCTATTATCAAGTGTTCCATAGTTTCCCTTGTTCCTCTACAAAAGCTACGGGTTTGCCGGGGGGGGGGGGGGGGGGGGGGGGGGGGGTGGGGGGGGGCATTTTGGGGAAACAAAGGCCCTTCCATTTGCAAATTTTCCCAAAAAACCCATTTTAGGGAAAACCCAAAAATTTCAGGCGTTCCACATTTGCGCACAAAAACCGGGGTCCGGGGCAAAGCGCGTGGGAAATTCAGAAAAACCCGTAAACCCTTTCTCTATTCACATTCAGAGGGGGGGTAGTTTGGGGAGATTTTCAGTCATAACAAAAAAGGGGTCCCCTTTGGGGCCCTTTTTCTCTTATCGTAAAGGGTTTTTTTTTCGCTTTCACGAGCCCGGAAGGATGCAGACGGCAAAAAAGGCAAAATTGGGGGTGGAAGGCAGCTTTCCCGCGACTTAAACGGGGTTGACCCCTTCACATACAGCTAGCAGTTATATCTTTTCTTATCTTCCTTCTCTCGTTATTTCTCTCTCGTTACCCTTCTCTCTCTCGTTATCTCCCCTCTCTCTCTCTCTTTTTATTTTCTTTTCTCTCTCTTTCTTCTCTCTCTCTCTCTCTCTCTCCTCTCTTTATCTCTCCCCTCGGTTCCCCCGGACCCTCCCCCTCTTTAAATCTCCTCTCTCTCTCTCCCCCTTCCCTCTCTCTCCTCCCCCCCCTCTTCTCTCCCCTCTCTCTCTTTTTTTTTAAATTGCCTGGGCCAGCTGATTATTTTTGTAAAAAAAAAAGGGGGGGTTTTTGCGTTCCTTTGTGAAAAAAACAAACCCAAACCCTAAACCCAGAACCAACCCAAAACTGAAAAAACGGGTTTTCATGCAATTTTGGGCAAAAATGGAAGAGGCCTTACAAAACCCCATCTTGGGGGGACTAAAAACCATCTTAGCGCTAGTTGGCCCTTTTGGGAAAGAAAATTTCGTTTCCCCCGGGGACAGCGCACGAGTGTAGGCTAAGGCGGGGTTGGGGGGTCGTCTTACCCCGCAATTTTTTTCGTCACCATAACAAAAATGGTTTATTATTGGTTTATAATTATTTTTTTTAAAACATATATAGTAATTAGGTGTATAAACCTAGTAAAAATATTATATATATACAAAAATTTTATATATATTATATATAAAATATATAATATATATATATATATATTATTATATATATTTTTATATATATTTTATATAATATATAAAATATATATTATATAGGGGGTATCCTGGGGTTGGGACATCTTGAATTTCAGGGTGAAAAAGGGACACTCGTCATTTTTGGGGGTTTTTGCGAAAACGTTTCGCCAAAAGACCTTTGGCTCTTTGGGCCTAAAATATTTTTAAAAATTTAATATTATACTCCCTAAAAAGCGAACTCAAAAAGAATTTTTTTTAAAAAAAAAAAAATCTATATTATCTAAAAAAAAAAATTAAAATTTTATCCCTAACAGCCCTTGGTGTGTTGCTGTCTGATTTGGGGGCAGGGGAGAAGAACATATTTGTAGAATTGGGAAAAATTGGAAAAAATTTTGGGTTCATTCAGTCCTTTTCCAAACTAGACAGCATACACACCAAGGGGGGGTTAAAGTATAAATTAAATTTTTTTTTTTTTTAGAAAATTTAGGATTATTTTATTTTTTTTTAAAAAATTTTTTTTAGATGTTCGTTTTTTAGCATTATAGTATATAATTTTTTAAAATTTTAGCCTAAATGACCCAAAAGGTTTTTTGGGGGAAACGTTGCGCATAAAAAACCCCCCCAAAAAAAAAAACCCAAAAAGGTTTTCTTTGTCCCGAAATGTCAAGATAAAATTAATAATTGTTTATTTTATATATATTATTATTTTAACTATTTTTAAATTTTATAATATTGATTTAAAAACTTAGGGGGCTTTAATTTAAAATATAAATTTCCTAAAAACCTTTTAGAGTTTAATAAAACATATCAAAAAAAAAAAAAAAGTTTTTTAATTCAAGGAAAAATACTTAAAGGAAAAGGGGAGTGGGGGAGGTTTGGAAAGGGGAGAAGGAAAGAAGGAGGGAAAAGGAAAAAAGAGAGAGAGAGAGGGGAAGGGAGGGGAGAGAAAAGGGGGAGGGGGGAAGGGGGGAGGATGAGGGGGGAGAGAGAGAGAGAGAAGAGGAGAGAGAAAAGAGAGGGAGAGAGAGAGAGAGAGAGAGAGAGGAGAAAAAGGGGAGAGAAAAGAAAAAGAGAGGGGGAAAGAAAAGGAGAGAGATGGGAGAGAGAGAGAGAGAGAGGAGGAGGAGGAGGAGGAGGAGGAGGAGCGTTTTTTGAAAAGGCGAAAAAGGAGGGAGAGAAAGAAAGGAAAAGAAAAGAAAAAAAAAGGAAGAAAAAAAAAAACAACCAAAAAAAAAGAAAGAGACAAAAACCTAAGGAAAAAAAAAAGGAAAAGGAAAAAAGGAGGAGGGAGGGAGAAAAAAAAAAAAAAAAAAAAAAAAAAAAAGGAATTATTTTTAACCCAAAACCCCCGGGGGGGCCCTCACATAAATCCCCCCCCCCCAAAATTTCCCCCCCCCCCCCCAAAAGAAAAAAAAAAATTTAAAAACCCCCCCCCCATAAAAAAAAATTATCCCCTTAAAAAAATTAAAAATAAAAAAAACCCCCCCCAAATTTGTTAAACCCCACCCCCCCTTTAACCCCCAGGAAAAACCCCCCTCTCCCCAAATCCCCAAGGGAGAACGGAAAGGGCCCCGTCCGATCCGCGAAAACCGGGAAAAAAATTCCCTCAGGGAAGGTCCCCAAGACAGGAAAACCTTCGACCACAAGTGCCGCCCCCATTTAAAGGGGCCCAAAAAATCATCACAGTAAGGAGGGTGGCCCCCCCCCATGGGGAAACCCGGGTATTTTAGATGTAAACCAATACGCAATCGGCTAAGGCATCCCCCATCCCCCCGGAGAGCCCCGCAGTAGCTCCAGCCCTCGGTATTTTGGAGTAGGGTTTCGTATTTTTTTCCCCTATAGTGATCAAGGGTTCCTCCCAAGGGTTTGTAAGGGATCTATGGTTTTGCCGAGCTTTTAGGCCCCGTAGCCGGCACTGCAAAATGGGGATAGACTGGTTTTTCAAAGGCTGCAGCTTTTCCCAAAGGGCCCATCAGCTTTCCTCATTCCCGGGGCAACACCTAATTTGCCGGTCCCCCCCCAAAAAAAGCGACCGCCCGGCCCGCCTTTGAGCAGTTTAAAGGCCTTTCCAGGGGCTTTGACCAGGGGTTTTGGGGGATTTTTTAAAATTACATAGTGATTAAAAAGGCACTACAAAAAATCACTAAAAATTGTAAAAAAGGGGACACCCGGGAAAAGGGTAAAATAATCATGAAGAAATAAAAATACACTTTTTTCACCCCTTTAAAAAAACAGATAAAACAATTGGAAGGCGCGCCTTTTTTTAAAAACGATGGGAATACGACCCCGTACCCCAAACCCCTTCGTCTGATTTGGAACCATCAGTAAAGCCCGGGGACCAAAACTCTGATGTGTGAAAAAATTGGTCAAAAAAAAAAATTTGGGAAACGCTCCCCTTTGAGGAGGTAAAAACCCTTTCGAGAGGGGGAAGGGGTTTTTTTCAGAAGGACCTTCTTGGGAAAACCCCGGGCCCAAAATGTCGTAGGCCAAATGCGGGCAGATCCGTAAAGCGGGGAAGGGGATAGCGTCTCTATAATGGGCTGTCAATGGGAAAACCAAGGGGTTTTTGGGGTAAGCTTTTTTCCCCCCATGGTAAAGTTGCGATCCTAAATCACAAAAACACACCCAGGAAAGGGCTATTGGGGCCCCAGGAGGCGTTGGGGGGCGATACCAACATTTTTAAAAAAGGGGATTTGGCGTTTAAAAATCTAAGGGGGGGAAACCCCAGCTCCCCCAATAACTTGGGAGGGGAGAAAACCTGAACCCCCCCGGTTGCCAGAGGGGACACCAGCTGATGTACCGAATCCACACCCCGCCAGTCGAGGGGGGTTTTGGCAAGGGGGTACACTTAAACATCCAAAATTTAAGCTTCAAAGGAAAAGTGAGCAGGGAAGATGAGGAGTTTAGCGCGTCAGCCCCCCAAACCCTTAAAATTTTTCCTAAGAGATGATAAGATAGACAGACACGAGACAAAAAGGGAAAGGGGGGGGGGGGGGGGGGAAGGGGGGAAGGAGGGGGAAAGGAGGGGGGAGGGGAAAAAGGAGAGAGGGGGGAGAGAAAAGGGAAGAGAGGGGGGGGGTTATATTGTATTTGCGAATATTGTTTTTTTTCGTGAAATGGATTTTATTCTTATGGTGGGGGCCATCTGGTTTTTAAAAAAAGTCTTATCAGAAAAGGCACGAGAAGCCCCGGGTTTTTGTCCCCCCGCGACTGTAGTGCGCAGCGCCAGTTTTTACCCCCCCCCAATGGTCCAACCTGGTCCTCCCTCGCGGGGCCTGGCCCAGTCTACCCGTTCCACCCCGGGTCCAATCCGCCTCGCAAAAAAAAAGGGGCCCGGGCCCGGGAAACTACCCAAAGCCCAAAGACCGGGGCCAGAGCGGTCAGGGAAAACGTGCTATTTGTTAGCGGGGCTTTGGCGGGGGTATCTCCCCCATGGGGGGCACCGGGGGGGGGCCAATAGGAAAAACTCTCCATGGGGGGAAACCGGGGGGCACTGGGGAAAACCCCTCCAGGGGGGGCCCCGGGGGGGGGCACTAGGAAAACTCCCCCATGGGGGGCCCCGGGGGGCACTGGGGAAAATCTCCAGGGGGGCACCGGGGGGGACAAAGGCCCAAACCTCCATGGGGGGCACCGGGGGGGTTTGGGGGCACTAGGCAACTCTCCAGGGGGGGGGCCCCTGGGGGGCACTGGGGGCAACTCCCCCAGGGGGGGGAAACCTGGGGCCAAATCTGTTCCACCTAGAAGGGTATAGTTTTGGGATCGATCAGTGGGGGGGGCATTAAACCCAAAAGCAACCCATTCAATCATTAATAAAAGTTTTAAAAAATCAATCAATAGCCACAGGCCCCAAAACCCCCAGCCGGGCCCTGGGGCCCCTCCCTGGGCCCGCGTCTTTTTCCTTTGCACTGGCCTTTGGGGCTCTGCTCCCCCACCCTGGGCTCCCAAAAAAACCCGGCAGAACCAAAATTTTTTAAAGCAATCTTCGGGGCGGCTTTTCTTTGGAACCGGGGAGGGTGGTAGTAGGCATACCTTTTAAAACCGGGGGCCCGTATTTAGGATCTTAAAAAACTTTGGGGGGCTTAGTCCACCCAAAGGAGATCTTAAAATTTTTTACAGGATAATTTTAAATTTTTTTGATGGTTTAAAGGGACTTAAAAAAAGGGTATATTTTGGGGCCTATACCCCCGTACGCCTGCGCTATGTGGGCTTTAAAATAAAAGACCCTGAGGTGGGCCCCCTGGAGGCACATTTGGGGGCTGTGAGGGCGGCCCTCGCCCGTGGGGGTGCGGGCCCAGAAAGATAAAATAATAGTGTCCCTGATATTAAATTTTTTTCAAAGTCATTTTTGTTTCAACATTTTTTGTTTTTATTGTTAAAAACCATCGTTCACCAGTTCCACCCCCGATGAAAACAAAATCTTTCCCCACCGTCGAGTACGTAGGGGCCTAAAAACCCCCCAAAATGCCCCTCTCTTTAACCCTTCCCCTTCGTTGCGAGGGGCATCTCAGGGAAACCGGGGGGGCGGCATGAGCCTCTAATAAACCAGGCATCATATAAAAACCCTGCCTGGGGCCACCAGGGCCCGGGGGGCCCCAACCCATCACACCCCTTTAAAGGAACCTTAAGGGCTCCCATCCACCCCTTAGTAAAACTGCCTCCCAGGGGGCTATAGGACAAATGTAAAAAAAAAAATATATAAAATATAATTTTTTTTTTTTGAAATGTCAAATTTGGGCGCCGGGGGGTTAAAGGGGAAAAACAGTGGTAATTGTGTGGGGGGCCCCAAGTTTTTTGATTACTTGTACCCCAAATTCTCCAAAAAATTTTGTTGAAAAATTTCAGCCAAAAAGGGGACGTCCCTTCCCCCACCCCAGCACACAAACCCCCAGCGGGTACCCTCTCCCTACCCACATCCTGTTTTTATCTCTCTCCTTCTTCTCCCCGGGACCTCTTACCACTACCTCCCAAATCTATGTTCTAAAATTTATCCCCTTTTCACATCCAGCATCAAGGGGCCCCCACATTTTCCCCCCACTCCTTCACACAAAAAACCCCACACACGCTTTGGCCTGCCCCCAAAAAATTTTTTCCAAACTACAAAATAGGGACTTTTTAAACCACAGTGACTTTGTCCTGGCTCTAAAAAGTAAACCCCCCTCCTACCCCACCATCAAAAAAAAACTTTCATCCCGGGTGGCGGGTCCTTTCTGGCCTGTACCTTCCAGTTTTGGGATTTTCACTCATTTCCCCTCAGCCATTTTTTCCCTTTCCCCTTTTTCTCTTCCACTCTTCTATTTATTTCCCTTTTCACAAACCCATGCATGCCCCCATGATTCCCCCAAGGGGACTTTTGGTTTTGAGGGACTGCTCGTACTTTTGGGACGGGAGAGTGCTGTGAAGTGGGGGAAAGGGTACCCAGCTTTTTTCCCTGAAAAATACGGGGATGAGGAAAGGGGTTGCGTCCCTGCCCCTCTCTTTTCACAATTTGTATGGAGGGGGTTATTGGACAAAAGGATTGGGGAGCTCCCTCAGCAACACAAAAATCACTGATTTTGGGTTTTTTTGCCGATGATGCAGTCATCTTTGCAGAGCCCTGAACCTGCATAAAAGGATGACACATCCTGAAATTTGAGGAGGGGGGGTTTTCCCAAACCCACGGCGGGAGTCCCCCCAAAAATGGCAGTTTGGGTGGAGTTTCTGAGGCTGCCGCTTTTGACAGGGGGGCCCCACTTTTCCCAAAACTAAAAACTGCGATATCTTTTTTTTCTAAAAATTTTTTGCGGGAATGAAGGGACAGTTCTGTTTTAAAGGGAAATTTTTGGGTTCTTCTCCCCTCCTCCCCCCCCCCTCAATTTTTTCCCTCCCTTCTTCGGGCAACCGCGCCCCCGGGGTTTTCGTTAGATTCTAAACACCCTTTATTAGATAGCAATATTTGGGAGAGGGTTTAAAAAAATGTGGTTTAAAGTGAAGTGGTTTAAAATGCCAGATCTACTGTGGGTTTTGGTTTTTAATTTTATCCTCCCCCCCTCAGACACACTTTTCCCAAATCCAAAATCAATAAAGGCCTCTACATGTTAAAAGGGCCCCCTTCATGGGTTTAGTTTTCAACCCCTCTCCATCTCACTCTCTCTGTATTCCCGTGAAAAAAAACACTTAACACAATTTTTCATTAAGTGGTTTATTGGGTATATCCCCAACAAACACTTTAAAGTGGGGCCCTTGTATAGGGGCTGGCAAGCCGCTCTTGGTAATATAAAAACTTGCCACCAAAGACAACTTGGGACCTCTTTTCAAAACCAAATGTGGGGTGAATTTTGTGTGTTAAGATTGCCTTTTGGGTAAAAGTTTTTTCCCCAAAACTCTTGACACTCAAAGTTTCTTTTCCTCCAGGGGGGAAAGGGGGTGTGGGGTTTTTAAAATTTCCCTTGTTGGGGTAAAGTTTTCCTACACCTCTTGACACTCAAGTTTTCCCCTCTCCCCCGTGTGGGTAAGGAAAAAGGGGTTTTGTTTTAAAAGTGCTCTTTTGGGTAAAAGTTTTCCTACCTCTTGGGAAAATAAAAATTTCTCCACCAGTGGGGGAGCTGGGGTGTTAAGAGTGCTCTTGTGGGGAAAAGTTTTCCTACATCTTACACTCCCCAAAATTTTTCACACCATTTTGGGGAGGGATGGGGTTTTTGCTAAGAGTCTTCTTGGGGGGTAAAAATTTTCCCACACTTTGACACTCAAAGTTTTTTTTTCCCCCACCTGGGGGGTAAAGGGTGTGTTTGTTAAGATTTTCCCTTTTAGGGAAAAATTTTCCTAACCTTGACACTCAAAGTTTCTCTCTCCGTGTGGGTAAGGGGTGTTTTTTAAAAAGTGTCTTTTGGGGGAAAAAATTTTCCTACACTCTTGACCCTCAAAATTCTCACACCATGGGGGTGAGATGTGGGGTGTTTTTAAAATTGCCTTTTAGGGTTAAAAATTTTCCTACACTCTTGACACTCCAAAATCTCCACAAAAAAGTGTGGGTGGGGGCATGTGCCCCCCTAAATCAGTCTTTAGAGTGAACACTTTTTTCCCCCAGTGGTTTACACCCCCAGCCCTGTCTTCGTTTTATGGGGGAGGAGTGGTGCATTTAAAGCCAGCCCCTTCGGGGCACACTTTTTCCACAGTTGGGTTTTAAAAAGGGAGGTCCTCACGCCCTCCATTGCACACTTCTTCTGCCAGCCCCACCTGTGGTTTGGGAAGGGGCCCCAGCGGTCCTGCCCGGAACCCCGGTGGAGGCCGGGCGAAAGCCCCGGGGATGAAAAACAGCGTTCCCTTAAAAAAGGGGGAAAGGGGGAAGTCCGGCGTGGGCGCCGACCTGGCTCTTCAAACCCCAGCACCTGTAAAAATTTGGGGCCGTCAGCACCAAGCAGGGAAACGCTTCCTTTAAGGGTTTCTTCCTTTTGGGTTCCCCCTTTCCCGCTAACCCCTAGCCAGTGCCTTTTCCCGCCAAGGAAATAAATATAAGGCCCCAAGGAAACCCTCCCCCCCACCACTCTACATGGAAAGGGTTGGGAAAGGTGAGTGGGTCGGGCCCCTTTAAGGGAGGGAAGTGTAAACCAAAGCCTTGGAAACAAGGGGCCCCCCCAAAACCCCCAATAATATTTTCCTTAAATTTCTGCCTGACCGCAACACACACAAACACACACACTGGCTGAACCCAAAATTTGGGTTTCCCTCATCGGAAAAAAAGAAGAAAAATGAGGAACTTGATAGCAAATGTACAGTAAAACCCCCGATAAAAACCCAAAAACGGGAAAACCGAATCTTTGGGTAATCCGAACACCGGTTTTTTTTCGAAAAAACCTCTGATATACAGTAAACCTCATTTTTTCCGGGGCTATTTGGGGGGAAACACTGGTCCGGGAGCCCCAAAATTTTCCCGGGGAAACGCAAATGTCCGAGGCCATTACCCACCCCGGAGTTTATCCTACTCGTCCGGCAACCGCCGATATCAATTACCCCGCCGCGGACATACGACCTTTGTTGTTGTTTTTTGGGCTGCGAGAAACCCCTTTGGGGAAAAAAATGAGGCCCCCGGTGATGTCCTATGGGTGCTATCACGGTGCGGTATTGACTGAAGTGTTTAGTGAGTGGTTAAAGGGCCGGTGAGGTAAGGAAATGGAGGTGGTTTTTGGGGACCTGAAAAAGGAGGAAGGTGGGGAGGCAAATTTGGGGGGAGCTGTTAAACGGGAAATTCAGGGGCGCCGTCCCCCCCGGGGGGCCCCAAAGGGGACGTGGAGGGAGTGGGGTTTGAAAAGCACTGGCAGCATTTGGGGATTGAAAAAGTTGAGGAATGGATAGAATAGTAGGAAGCGTACATCGGCCGTCTAAACCCCATAAAACATTTGGGAAAAAATGACGCTAAACAAAAGAAGAACTTTTTTGAAACTGTTTTCCCCGTGGTGCTGTGCTTGTTAAATTTTCCTCCTCACAAATATCTTTTTTCTCTAACCCTTTCCCTTTACCTATAGCCCCAAAATGTGTTTTCCCCTTTAAAATGTGGGGCGGAAAAAATTTTTACCTTTTACCCTCCAATTAAAACCCCCCGTTTACCACAACAAGGGGTGGATAATTAAAATTATAAGGAAACTGCCACCAGTTCCCCGAATTTGCCTTAAAGTCTTCCTCCTTTAAAAAATGTTAAGTTTATTTCCCAAACGAGGAAAAGGTTTTTTTTTTTTTTTTTCACATGAAAAATTTTTTCCCAGTTAACAAGGAATTAAATTCAGAGGCTGGGAGTAAGTATTTTTTAAAAACACTTTTCATGCCAAAGGGGGGGTTTATTTAAAATACGTCCCTACATAAAAACCATCAACTCAGAATTGGGTTTTTTTTAAAAAACAAACACACGTCTCCCAAAAGGAGGATCCACTAATTTCTAAGGGAAAATTTGGGAAAAATTTGGGGAAAAACTATTATATGAAAGGGAAATGGTCTAAATTTGGGTAAAAAATTTTGGGGAATTTAATTTTAAATGTATTTGGTAAAGGGCCCACAGCACAGTCGAGAAAAACTGTTCAACTCCCCCGTTTTTAATTGTTTTAAGGGCCCTTCAAAAAGACAATGGCCGCTGGAAGACACATGAAAACGTTTACAATTAGTTCCGAGTCCTACGCGGAGCTACTGGTGGAAAACAAAAGCATGCCCCAACACACACTTTCAGAAACATCAACCTATTATGGGTTTCCCACCTTTTTTCCAAATTAAAATAACCCCAAAAAAAAACACCCAAAAGCATGAATTTGGAGAAAAAGGGGGGGGAAAGTAAGGGACGTAGGTCCCGCGTTTTCCTGTGGGAGAAAAATAGATGACTTGTAGAGGGGTTTTTACCTGATTTGGGGTGGAGGGCCCGGGAGTGGAAGAGCCTTGGGGGCTTGAGAGTGGCCGGTGGGCCCCCCCCCCGGCGGGAAAAAACAAGGTTTTAAGGATTTCCTTTATGATTAATAATTAGACATTGGGAATTTTAAATTTCCAAAAACCCAGTGAGTTATGAAAGGTTAAAAAATAAAATTTTTAACAATTTGTGTAATAAAGTTTTGTCAATCGATGAGAAATTTTTTTACAGAAAAAAACAATTTTAAAATCTTTATTAACTCAAAACCGAATTTAAATTTGCAATATTTTTTCCCCGGGGGAAAAATTTCTTTTAGAAAAAATTTTGCGATAAAAAAAGGGCCCCGTATAATTTTTTTTGTTATCGCGGACAATTTCTGATGTCCCGGGGTTAAAGGAAGGTCTTTAAATCTGAATCTCAAATACCCTAAGAATTTAAAGTTTTTGATTCATTTGATTAACGTTTTTTCTTGAAACTCGTTTTTCATTTGTTTTATGAGGGAAAAAAAATCCCGGGGAATTTTTAAAGGTTTTGCAGAGATAAAGGTTTTTAGTTTGGGTTTTTCGGGAGGGGGGGAAGAAAGAGGGAAAGGAAAGGAAGGGGGGAGGGGAGAAAGGAAACCCTAAGAGATCTTTTTACAAAAAAAAACACTCAAACCCCTTTAAACCCCCGTACCTAGCTCACCCAGCCTAGAATAAAGAAAAAAATTTTTTCTTAAGACATCAAATCCCAGAAACTGGCATTTTCCAGTCGTGGGGAGGGGCGCCCCCAAATTTGGGGGCGGGGCACCTTAAAAAACCCACGAGAAAAGGGGGGTGCGGGGCAAGTAAAAAAAAACGGCGCCGCTGCCCGGCTTTAGCGACGCTTTAAAAAACGACCCCAAAAAATCCGACGCGGCAAAACCATGTGTACTGTTTCTGTTTGTATTTTAAATAATTAACTAACCCCATATGACATTTGTAAAAAATAAAATGTTTTGGGGGGGGGGGGGCCCAAAAAGGTAGAAATTTGGCACTGCACACAGTTTTTTTATAGGGCCCTACTTGAATTTAAACCCCCTTTTTAAAGCACGGTGCCCGGGTCGGTCATAACGGGGCCCCTCGCAAACTGGCCTTTTTACGCGAATTTGTTCCAAAAAAAATGTTAAAAATTCGCCAAAAAAAAAGATTTTTTCAGAATTCGTCCAAAAAGTCTCCGTCAAAGATCCGCCTTTTGAACCCCATAAAATAAATTTATTTGTCAAATCTCTCGGTGAGTGGGGTGGAAATGATAGGGGTTTTGGGGGTGGGCTGTTTCCACCCCCGGCAGGCCTGTTGCGCGCGGATTGTTGTCCTTTAAAACGTGTCCCAGCTTTGGGCCCTAAGGCCATATGAAAAAAATTAAAAGGTAAACGATGGAATCCTCATAAAAAACCAATTTTTTTGGCCCCTAACCATAAAATTTATCAGGAAGTTTTGAGCTAGGAATGGTAAAAGTAAGGGATTTCTTATTTCCCCTTTACCCCAAAATTTTTTCCCGGGGTCGGTTTAAAATTTCCCCTATTTTCAGGGGAAAAACCCCGTTTTTCCGGAAACCCCCGGGGGGGAGCGCATGCCGGGTAAAATCAAATTTTTTCCCTTTTTTTGAAGGGGGCTCTTATGGAATTTGCCCAAAATTCCCCAAAAATTTTTTTTTCTTTTTTTTCCTCACAAGGAAATGGGGCCCAAGGGGGACCAAAAAAAATGGGAAACACCCAAAACCCGCTTGTTTTCCATCCCATAAAGAAGACAGTAAGGAATAAAATTTAAAAAAAGGGGTGAGCCAAATTTTTTTTGGGAGGTGTCTTGTTTCTCTTCTTTGAAAAAATGGTTTGGATAGGAAAGTGGAAAAATAAAAAACAGGAAGAGGTTTCCCGGGGTTTTACCAGTGAAAGGGGTTAAAAAGGGTTTCCAAAACCCCGGGTTTCCCCGCCAAATTTTAAAAAAAATTTCTGCCAATTTTTTTCAATTTTTGAAATAATGTACCTAATTTAAAGCCTGGTTATCCTGCCGATTCCCCTTTTTACCCCGCACTCCTCGTCAGATGGCAAGCCAGTCCTCGTGTCGCACGCCAGCACCCCGAAAACCCCTCCCTTTTTTTTTCACAAAGGTCGGGCCCACGGGGTCAAGCTAGCCCGTGGTTTTCCTGCTGGGGGCCCGGAGAAAAAAAAAAAAAAAAAAAAAAAAAAAAGCCTGGGTGATTAGTGCCGTTTTTTTTAAATTTCCCCGGTTTAAAAGAAAGGTTCTCCCCTTTTTTGCATTTTTTTGTTATTTTATTTTTATAGGCAGAATAATCTCTTTCCCAAAAACCCAAAAATTTAAAAATGCCCGGAAAAAAAAATACACGTTTGGGGAAAAATTGATAAAGTAACAAAAATAAAATTTGCCCGCACAGTTTGGCCATTTCGGGGCCCCTTGGGGGCATAAGACGGATGTTGCAAATGGACGGAAAAAAAATTTTTAAACTTTTCGTGGGGAAAGGGTTTTTTTAAAACGGCGCAGGCGCCCAACCCGCAGGGGCCACAAAATAGCGGCGCAGCGGGGCGGCGCAGGTGGGCATCGCCGCCCCCGGGGCAGGGGGGCGGGCGCAAGTACCAAAAATTTAGCGGCGCGGGCCCCCCTTTGTGCCCAAAACCCCCCACACACACACACACACGACCCACCAACCCCACACACACAAAATACACCTGTCTTTTCACACGCTTTTCCTTTTTCCCCCCTTTCCCGCCTTATTTCGATTTTTTTATTCCTTCCCCCCTCCTTTACGGGACTTTTCAAACCCCCCTCCCATCCCCCCCCACACTGTCCCCCCCAAAAACCCTCACACGGACCTTCACCTATAGACCAAAAGGGGTCCTATAAAAAAAACCCAAACCTGCGCCACCAACGGGCTGAGGGCAACCATCACCGACCCTCCAGAATTTGCAGGGCCCCACGTGACCCCCTCAAGGATAAAAAATAAGCCCCAGGGGCTATAGGCTTCAACGTAAAAAAAAAACGGAAAAAAAAAAAAAAAAAAAAAAGTTTCAAATTTTTCCTCCTTTGAAAAAGTCCCCGCTATTTTTAATTGTTTCCTTTTAGACATATCTTTTACCCTAGATAACCCCTAAAGTCCCAGGACAAGTTTCTTTTTTATTTTCAGCCGTGTGGGGGGGCCCTTAATTTCTTTCATTTTTTACATCCATGATTTCAGGACAGTTAGAAGGGGCTATCTGGAGAGTCTGTGTCATTTTGTGTCTTCATCTGTGTCATATTATGGCTATAAATGAACAAAATACAAATATAAAACGGATTGGCGACATTGGTAATGGGCTACACTAAGATCGCCAGCTAGTGTTTATGTTCTGAGTGTCCTCCCGCCGTCGTCGTCGCCCGATAAAGAAAACAAGTAGGGAAACAATAATACGTCATCAATAATAACTACAAAGTACAAAATAATAACTCAATATTCCCCCAAAAATAACTGGTTATAATGGACGAGAACTGCGCGGTCGCTGCCGCCGTTACCACTTACATTTTCTATACATAGTATTTTTTGCTCAGGATATTCTGCAGTGTTAATCCACTTCCGCGTAACCTTTTAAACTTATATACATATTGTAGAAATTATATAGTTGTCTAACAGTGCATACAGACACCCTCCCCTTCCAGAGGCCCCCCACCCTTTAGGAGGTTAGGTTAAGGTTCGGTTAGGTTAATAATCTCGCCGGGGGGGCGAGGAGGACAAAGCCGCCCCTTTAAGAGGTTTGGTTAGGGTAATAATCTTCCCGGCAGGGCGAGGCAAGCGGAACGCATTATTTGTTCCCCACCCGAAAACGCCGCATTCCCACAGCTCCCCAAACTTGTTTGGGGGAAGTGGGAGAGTATGGGCAAACACTAGAATGTTACCACCAAAACTACCCTAACTACAAAACTAACTGCAAAATGAGGCATTTCCGACCATTTTTAATGTGACCATTATTCTTAACACATAAAAATGCATGTGGAAAGAGTACTTTGACCTCGTACTCAATTACTGGTTGAAAGTACCAATTGACCAAAAAAATTCCCATCGGCGACAGTTCCCTAAACGCCGCCCAGCAGGTCAAGGGTCTTACCTCACTTTATGCTTCTTTTAGGCGCCACTGTTGTTGTTTGGGGCTGCGAGGATTCCAGGATGGATCCTATGAGCCCTGGCGATGTCCTATGACGCTATCACAGGCGTGGCAGCTGACCTGTCTTCTTGAGGAAGGCACAGGTGAGGCGGAGGACAGCGTGTTGCCGTGAGGGGGGGACGCCAGCAGGGTGGCCAGGGCAAGGGTGGCCACGTTCAGGGCCAGGAGTTGAGAGTGGACCACTAACACACGGAGGGCGTGGAAGCGTGGACACTTGATCTTGATCTTGATGTTACAGATGGCCTTTTCTTGCTAGGCCAGCAGCTGGATTCAGCAAACCATTTACGAGGTAAGACTGGTAAATTTCCTAGTACTTCCCTGCACATGGCACGACCCTATTCAGCAAACACTTACGATATTGCAAGTATCCTCGTAACCTACGAGTGGTCCCTGTGTCTAGTAGCGGCTTACCAGAAGGTTTACCAGACATGTTAGCGGGAAGGAACACCGTCTCCTGTAGCTGATTTCATCATCTAGCTACTTATATAGGTAAGTTCTGATAGTGAATACTAATTTGTGATCATTTATATTGTTGCAAGAGTAGGGACATGTATACTAATAACCGAAATAAGTGCAACAGGCCGTGCAATGGACACTATAAGTTACCCTGTGATTGTTTCCTTGTCGGCGATATTGTGTCGTCATTTTAAGCACTGTCTTGATGTTCCACACTGCCACAGTTCATATGATCGTGTGTGGTGGGCTGGCAACATATGAGGTGGTGTGGTTG
>JACEEZ010014253.1:0-27500 GCA_016584305.1 Chionoecetes opilio | reverse complement strand
CTCGCTCAGCCGCAAAGTGTTGGGTAAATAACAAAACTTACAAGGCGGAAACAAACAATACACCCGAAATTCAGCGGTCCATCCATCTGGTTCGGGTTCTGGAAGAAGAGATTTAGAGGGGTTAATAGTCACGACGAAGAGGCTGGATTTACATGCCTAAATCTATGTTCCTTCCCATATTATGTTAATGGAAAGAAAAATAGCTGTCGTGTGTGTGTGTGTGTGTTAATGTGTGATTGTGTGTGTGTGTGTGTGGTGTGTGTGTGTGTGTGTGTGTGTGTGTGCTGTGTGTGTGTGTGTGTGTGTGTGTTGGGTGTGTGTGTGTGTGTGTGTGCGTTGTCCACGTAGCGCCGACCGTGTGTTGTGTGTGTGTGTGTGTGTGTGTGTGTGTTGTGGTGTGTGTGTGTGTGGGTGTGTGTGTGATGGGTTGTGTGTGTGTGGTGTTGTGTGTGTGTGTGTGGTGTGTGTGTGTGTGTGTGTCGTGTGTGTGTGTGTGTGTGTGTGTGTGTGTGTGTGTGTGGTGTGTGGGTGTGTGTTGGTGGTTTTATGTGTCCTGTGTGTGTGTGTGTGTGTGTGTGTGTGTGTGTGTTGTGTGTTGTGTGTGTGTGTGTGTGTGTGTGTGTGTGTGTGTGTGGTGTGTGTGTGTGTGATCTGTGTGTTGTGTGTGTGTGTGGTGTGTGTGTGTGTGTGTGTGTGTGTGTGTGTGTGTGTGTGTGTGTGTGGTGTGTGTGTGTGTGTGTGTGTGGTGGTGTGTGTGTGTGTTGTGTGTGTGTCGTGAGAGAGAGAGAGCGAAGAGAGAGAGGAGAGAGAGACGTGATGAGAGGAGAGAGGAGAGAGAGCGAGAGAGAGAGAGAAGAGAGCAGGAGAGGAGAGAGAGAGATGAGAGAGGAGAGATGAGGGGAGATGAGAGAGTCAGAGAGGAGAGAGAGAGAGAGATGCGAGGAGAGAGAGAGATGAGAGAGAGAGAGAGAGAGAATCACGTAAAGAAAAAAAATAAAGAAAAACATTTTAAAAAACTCACTAGTACAAAAAAACTACAAAAAATGGGTAACTATATAGGATGGCGAAAGTCAAGCCGAGTTCTGTCGATTCCTTTCCTTTGTGCCTAAGAGTGATCCTATTACTTTTACTTCGAGCGGCCGGACGTGATTAGATCTTCCGGATCCCTACCTTGCCTGCCCTTTCCTGACACTTCCAAAAGACCTTCCTTGGCCAGTCCTTTGTGATGTTAAAAAAAAAAAAAAAGACAGGTTTGAAGTCGCGGTGTAAAGTAACACTCATCAGGGGCAGTCTCAGTTTTCCTTAATTAAACCAGAAATAACCTGACAATAACCTACAATAATTCGTGTATCTGAGAATCTTCGGTCAAATATCTTCGGTCAAACTTCGAGAATTAAGGTTTTCTCTATCTAAAATTTCCTTTTTTTTTTTTATACGAATTTTTGTTTCATTGCCTAAATTGTATATCTCCTGTCCATGCATTTTCCTCGAGTTTTAAGGGTAAATACGTTTTTCACCTGTGGGATTTGGTGATGAAGTATGATGGTGGTTTGTGTGGCTTACTGGGACAACCAATTAAGTACGGGTGAATATAACAAAAAGGACGAGGAAGAGAAGCAAGAAGGAGGAGGAGGAGGAGGAGGAGGAGGAGGAGAGGAGGTAAGTGACACGACTAACATGAGTAGAAGACAAAATCAGATAAAGTTTACGCCCAAAAACACACATTCACCGCCATGATGGTCAAGTGGATAGAGCGTTGGCTTGTGATTCTTGTGGTTAGCGCCGCCGGTTCTGAATCCTAACTGCTCCCGGATTTTTCACTGACCTAATTCACGGGGGTTACTGTCACCCCTTGAGCAAGGTTGATGGGGTTGTGTGGTGTGTGAGGTCCCAGCTTACCCAAGATCGGTAATAATGAGCTCTAAACTCGGGAGGTGTGAAACTGGCGATCGCAAGTCCGAATTCGGGGGAAAACGGACACACCCCACACACACACACACACACACACACGCATCAGTTAGTCTAGCAGATGAATTCACAATACATCAAAATGCACCAGAAAAAAACTAGTTACGTCAGCAAAAGTGAATTTGGTGTCAAAATGGAAAATTTACCAAATAAAATAAATACAAACTTCGTCTAAGTAAGCATTAACGTAAGTAATAAACATGTACAAAATCACCAGGAAAAAATAATAAATACGTATAACATTAAAATGGTTTGTTTACGTTCTCAATATCTTCCCTTCCATCATCTAATCTAATTTATTCATATTCAATCTTAAATAACTTACTTACCTGGTCTCAACTTGGACTCTTCTTCCTCCTTATGAAATCCAACATTACTCGTGAGCACTTTCATCCCTCCTACTCGTATTTCAAGCACTCGATAAGACGGAAAGTATCAAAAAATTCTTTCAAACGTACACTTGTAACCTTGCACTCGCGCGATGTTTACACCTCGCGACCTCAGAGCCAAAGTATCGATGGAGACTTGAAGTAGACTGAAGTACACACGAAAATCACTTTCACTTCCCCGCACAGCATTTATAGTATGATACACTATTATCTCGTTCTACAAGAAGTCTTCATACACCCTTGTTGTCTATCTAGCTTCCTTTTATGCCATAATTTCTGTACGTTCACTTCACACAAAACACACACTCGCTCGTCACGTCCAGCCTCCACGCGCTCATGAGTCATTGCAGGATCGAAGGGACGCCACTGAATCAATGGTTCTTGTAGTCTTGTAACATTATTTTTGGTCATTTATGCAGTTATTGATAAGATTAAGTTGCATAATTATAGACGAAAGAGGTTTCAATTGCTTTTTGTATGATTCTGGGGAAAAATTCAGGAATTTAGATTAAGCAATTGTTGAACGATCATTTTCTATAATCATTTACAAAAAAGTGTAAGAGTAATATGTCACAAACAAGATTTTTCTGCACCAGACTACATTAGAACCTTCTGACGAATGACGTCCCCCACTTATATTATTCCCATATATCTCCATATGTTATCCTCGCCTTTCCCTCATATCCTCATTTCTCTTATCTCCCCTTATGTTCGGTAAAGGAGCGTTGAGGAGGGAGGTGGACAGGAGCATGGGGCCGATGCAGGTGGTGGCGGTGGTGGTGGTGTGGGGGGCGTGGTGCGCGGGGGCCCCGCGGCTCGCAGGATGGAGGATTGAGGGTACAGGCCCGTGCCCTTCAGCTCAGCCTCCGCCACCATCCCCCGACAGGCTCGTCATCGTCCTGATTTCTCATACTCTTATAGCTCCAGGTATGTAAATTGTGGGAGGTAGAATGGAGGGGGCGATTTTAATTCTTCCCTCACTATTGCACTGAGAGGTTATCTGTAAAAAATTCTACAGTAGGAACGTGAAAAAAAAAACTTTAAATTAGGATGCGATGAAGACTTCACTTATTCATGCCTCTATATAAAAACATTGAACACAGTAATCACTAATCACCACAACGAGGGGTGGTATATTGTCACACAATCACTCAACTCTATTTCACCAGGCATGACTCCGGCGGAATATCATCTACGGAATCGCGGCCCCGACCCCGTTCCCGTGCCCACGGGCACGATGATGAATGTAGAGATATAAAGTTGGCTGGCTAATATTAGCTAGTTATTTGTCACTCTAAACTAACTGCAGTTTAATTCGATGACCTGTAAAGGTTTTCTCCCATTCCATCAATGACTGGGATATATCCATCAGGGAATCAGAAGGTTCTACCACTTTTTTTTCACAATCAGAGACGTAGATCACTAAGTCAAGCGGATATTCAAAGGGAAGATAAGTTCGCTGCGGCTTTCTGAATACATTGTAAATACCGTAATTGTATAGAACTGCAGTCCAGGGGCCGGATGTTCGAACCGTTTGTAAAGCGTCTCTAGATCATCTTTGCACTAGATTGATCTGGAAACGTTCGTACCCCCCGCCCCCTCCCCCCCCCCCGATAGAGGTATTATCAAACGATCTTTGCGAACATCCATCGCCATATTTGTCGTGTTCCACGTAGTGCTAAGGTTGCTGAAGCACCACTTCGCACCACTGTCGTAGGTCGCAGATGGAAGGTTTTTCTAAATACAAGCCATATAAAATTATGTATTAGGTGGTTCTTTCATGTTGAGTGTTTTAATGGTTGGTCAGGACGCTGTAGGCGGGAATGTGAATTAAAATAAAGGGTGCAATGAATGGTATGATGCCGAAGTTTACTATAGGTGACTTGAATGAGTGAAGTGCAAATAAAAAGAAATGTGTCTTGTGCTAAAGTGTATAGAGAGATGATAGGGGAGAGGAAGATGCGGAGAAGGAAGGAGGAGAATAGGAGGACAAGGATGAGATGGAGAGAATGAGTCAAGCGGAAGGATCCGGATGGGACTAGCAATACAGGGAGTTTCGTACACAAAGCAAATAGCAGGAGTTTCTTACACAAGTTGTTATACAGGTTTTGTAGCTGTTTCACACTGATTTTGAGGTTTTTCGTACCTATAACCTGGGTGGTCGTTTCGTTAGCTATAGTCATCAAGTTAAACTCTGACTGAGTGCAATGAAACGACTATAGTTTCATATCGACTATGGGAAACAACTTGTAGGTCTACGAATGATTCGCATCTACTGGTGACGAAAAAACTTGTGTACGAACTGACGCATCCTCCTTGCATCAATGTACGGAGAGGGCAAAGATACGCACGGCATCCGACGAGCAACGGTTTACTAGTGCGTGGAATGCAATGTATACTGTATGTGGAACAGTGAAATACCATTTTTTTTTTTTTTTTTTTTTTTTTTTAATTGCAGTTTAGACCATACATAAAACACAAAACCAATCGGTGGTTTACGTACCCTTAACGTTTCGTTATCTCATATATAAAGGAGTATTCTCAACCCACACAAAAGCTGTCTGAAATGAAAAAAAAAACACATGGGGATCTGGGGGGCGAACACCCCCCCCACCCAGTAAGGTAGGTTACGTAATCAATGCCCGTGTTAAACATTAGTAAATAGCAGGGGGTCTTGGGGGCGTAGCCCACCAAGTTTATGTCAGAAGAGTATTGGTCAGAAAGGGGGAGTATTGGTTGAAACTGCATATTTACCTAGAAGTATGTTGAGAGGGTTTAAACGGTTATGTGTGATGGTGGGCCAAAGATGTCTGAGAGGAGTAGGTAACTATACTCAAACACTCTAAGAGATGGTATGTGAGTAAAGCGGAAAGTATTGAATGAATGGTTCAATGATGGAAGCTTGGGGTAGTGGAGATGGTTTATCCAGGCAAAGTTCACGACCACTGAAATTGTGGGGTTAAAGCAATAAAAATCACTAGAATGCAAGGCTTTTATTTCAACCTAAACTATCTACTGTAATATGTCAAGTCGGTAATATTTCGGTGCTGAGCTGTCTTTTAGGGGGGAATCACCCCCGCTCAACACTAAACCAAACCTAGGAACATATAGCAAACTGGCCAACCTAACCTAACCTAAACTGTTCAGGCTATTGTGTATTCATTCCCTGCAGTCAGAAACACGGTTTAAAAATTAGAACCACTCGCCGACAAATAAAATAGGAAAAAACGTTGACGAGAATTCCCTATCGGCGACAGTTCCAGGTATTGTCTAGTTATTTGGAAATATAGCCCTATTAATAATACCCACCCTAACATGGGTGGGTATTAGATTGGTAGTGGGCTTTCAAAAGTCCTAGGATCTTACCTACCTACCAATCGGGTAGATTTCTTAATTCTGAATATTTTGAACCCCATTTCCCAAGGTACAATTGACTAAAATGGCGTTACATGTACGTTACTACCGAAAATCTACCGTTTATTTCAGCCATAAAATGTTTACGTTAGGTTTAAATCAGGTTAGATTAGTTTAGGTTAGAGGTGGGGGTTTGGTTGAGTCGTCTAAGTTAGGTTAAATCGACTAGGTTAGGTTAGGTAGGTTAGAGGTGGGTTTGGTTTAAATAACATATCAAGAAAAAAAATAACATTATCAATATCAAGGACTATTCAAGATATATCAAGGAACCTTCACAATCCCTTCAAATACCTCTAAAACGTAATTATAAAGTGGGAGAGTTACCCTTTAACATCCATTACCCCACCTTAAAAGCCCTAAATGGACCCCCCAAAATAATACCTAACATAACCGGTGTACCGGTCATTTCGCCCCCCATGTCAATTCGCCCAAAGTACATTTCGCCCACATTAAGAGAAACAAAAATTAAAATTATCAATATCAAGACCTATCAGATATTATCAAGCCCTCACAAATCCTTCACATACCTCCTAAAACCCGTAATTATAAAGTGGGAGAAGAGTTACCCATTTAAACATCCCCTTACCCCACTAAAGTCCTAAATGATCCCCAAAAAATAATACTAACTAACGTTACCGATCATTGCAACCCACACGTCAATTCGCCACATGTACAGAGACAATTCGCCCACATTGTAGAGTCAATTCTCTGCTGACAAGACATTTCGCCACACATGTAAGTGTCAAATTTGCCCACACGATCCCATGTCACAGCGCATGAACGTATATATTTCCGCAGGGCAGAAATGGAAGAACCCAGTAAACCTTCCGGCGAAATGACTCCATAGTGTGGGGGAATTGACGTGTGGCGAAAACGACTCCATAGGTGGCGAAATGACTCCATGGTGTGGTACTAAATGGCAGGTAGGCGAAATGACGGATACCAGCCTAACCTTATTAAACCTTACACACAACCCTACCAATTAACCTCTGTGCAGTGGGTTCTTAACCTGGGTTCGACCGAACCCAAAGGGTTCGTGTGAGCCAATCTCAGGGGTTCGAGCGGAGGGCCCTCCGAAACATATTGCAATTTTTACTAGTATTGTAATGCCAGATTATTCACCAAAGTAAATTATCAGAGAGAAAAATTAACAATAAATTCAAGCAGTGCAGTGGAGGGAGAGCTATGGATTTACCTAGTTATATTTACCTAGTTGTAATATACGGGAACGAAATGAGTTTACACTCGTGGGGTTCGTCTTGTCTCCAACATTGCTCAATCTTAGCTTTGAAAAAAAAAAATGATTTTTATTTGCATCTATTACTTTCAATGTCCAGGCTATTCACATAGCAATGCCACCAAGGAAATACAGTCTTCTTAATGTCCTTCAAGCACCTTGTCTTCTTAAGTTTCCTCGTATACTCTTGTGGCTTCATTACGTCCCCATAATACAAGTCCTCTTGTCATTTATGTCCCATTCCAGACAAGCTATAGCAGACCCAGGACATGCTTTCAAGTATCCTTTTTGTGTGTACGTGTAATGTGTGTGTTCGCCGCCTCTCTCCCTCCGAGCACTGGCGTGTATATAGGGGTAGGTGGGGGGCATGGCCGAGTTTTAATTTCAGATACATGTACCATTGTACCATGTATCCGAGAGTACCATGCCAAAACCCCAAAAACGATTTTGGTCCCCTTGTCTTTTGCCCCCAAAGAGACATAAATCGTTTGCCATGAATATCAAATTAGTGCAAAATTATCCCATCTGGGCCTCACAATCCCTAAAGAAAGCTTGATTTTCAAAATAATTATGGACCCCTCTTTAGACCCCCAGCTAGGCTGTAGAGGCCACTTGCTCACCCAGCCCCTTTAAATAATCCTGGCTTCACCACTGTGCCCCTCCCCCCTTTAAAGGACGCCAAGCTTCCAAACACATTTTCGCGACCGTTTCTATGCCCGGTCTAGACTGGCTCAGTCACGGGCGGACACTGTTTCGCGTAGGGCGGGCTGAAACCGGGATGGAACGGGCTAGACTGGTCAAAACCCAGCGAGCAGAACACCTGGTCCAGTGTGGGGGAGAGAACTGGACGCATGCGCACTATGAGTCAGCGCGGGGAGATGACCAGGAGCTTATGCGTGCTGAGAATAAGGACATGAAACACCATGATGGCCGACCATAAGACTTAAAAATAATTAAAAAAAAAAATTACAATATCGCAATTGCTGAAACATTTGGAAAATGAAGGTTTCGCAACAACACTACAGTCGCCACTGCACTAATGTCACCAGGCGCTATATATTTTAATATTAGCATCACTACAGATTTGTATGTGTCACTGAAGACATGTAAAGGCTTTAGTGTTATGTAGATAATGTAAACTACATACTGTGCACGTCTCTTCAGTGGCACATACAGGTCTGTAGTGATGCTAAACTTGTAATATATGGCACCTGCGAGATTAGTGCAGTGGCGACTATATATAGTGTTATTGACGGTAAATTAAATGAGATTTCATCATTCAATTTTTCATAGTCACCCCTGCTACTTGACTTCCCATTGAGAAGTCAAGTAGCAGGGATAACTGCTACAAGGGATGACTGCTACAAGGGATGACTGCTACAAGGGATGACTGCTACATTGCACAAGGCAAAACTTGCATAATAATAGCGCTAATAACAATTTCAGTACTCTACCAAGTAAAAGGCCTGCTATATACGGAAATCCCCAGGTAGTGAATGCCAGTACCTATAGATATGATACATGATGGTTATATAGTAAATTTTCGACATGGCTGCGACAGGTCTTGCAATATTGTGCTGCTGGGATTTTTTCTCCGTCCAGAGATTTATAAACCTGCTGACTCTCCTCACACACAAAATTATGACCACGGTTCACCTTTCATATGCCAACTAGGAGGCTATTACCGGATGTCAAATTTAGTAAAACCCTTTGGGTGTCTTGGGGTAGCGGGGGAGGTAAGGCTTGCAGGATGGTAGGGTACCGCCCACTGATCCCGTGCCATAGTAAAGACGAAATGGGACGGGGCCAGTCTCGATGTATTTTCGGGCATCCGTTCAGCCTGGACCAGTCTAGACTGGATCTGGACCAGGTTGGCAAAACGTTCGCGAAAACGCGCTACAAGTGTTTCCTTCCTTCTACTATCCGATATATCTGAAAATTTGATCATTTTGTCTCTTAAATGTTTGATCATCTTGTTTTTAGTCCCCATACTGAGGGGTTCGGCCAGTGTATACAAAGGTTTCGTTGCGGGTTCGGCCGCCTTGAAAAGGGTTAAAGAATACCACTGTCCTAGTGAGAATAAGGGCAGGTAAAGAAATATAATTTTACCAGTTCAGTTATATTGAGGTTATAAGTTTGTAATTTGTTGTGTGGGGACGCGCCATATGAATTTGTTTACATTCTAACTGCATTATGATTGGCTAACAATCTCAAAGGTTGATTAAAATCTTTCCTCTGATTGGCCAAGCGACAGTCAGCCAAGTTCCATTCCTGTGGTCGGAACGGAACGAAACTTGTGAAGATCGCATCATCGTGAAGCTAAGAACTTCGGGACGGATCCTTTGATAATAACATTTTGTAAGTGTTCGTAGCCCAAGATCTAAGATGGAGCCGCTATGAACATCAAGATGATCTTAGAGGCGGAAAGTTCGAAGTTGAACATCCAGCCCAGGTCTTAGTTTTAAAGTGAAAATGAAATTTATTTGGTCGTGTAGTCTTAATCATTATTGCTGTCTGAAGATTTTTATATATAGAGTTTTCCCTAATTAAATACAGGAGTAAAAATACCATGGACTTTGCCTCGGCTTAGCTGTAATCCTTTGTTCCGTCCTTAAGATAGTACATCAAACTATCTTAATGACAGACGAATGATACAGCAAGGCTGAAAGGCTAAGTCATGGTATCTGACTTCTGTATTCTTGGAAAGTCTATATTGATGCAAAAACTTAAAACAATTTGAAATACTCAATTGACCCAAACTTTTACGTTACGTTACCCAATGAAATTTACTTTTAAAACAGGTGCCAGGACGGCAGCGTTTCATATTCAAGGTACAAAATGTCTCAAAATAAGTCACAGTGAAACTTATCCGGAACTTGAATTCTGTTTGACTTGTTAATATAATCTGAATGTTAAATTTATTAACTAGGGTACAGGAACGTTCTTTTCAATAAATCTTTGTAAATATTTCAATCTTTCCTAGGTTACTGGCAAGTGGAAGCAAAGTGATCTGCAAGCTAAGCCGTGTTACACACACGCTGACACTTCTCCTGGCGTTACTGCGGGCTCAGCGGAGGTACCACACTTCACGCCTTCACTACTCGACTGGGCTATATGGACGGGATTTTTCAGCGGTTCAATTAGCGATGTAACAAAACTGTAGTGTGTGTGGTTACGTTGAAAAATAAACTAGAATTATTTGAATACCAACAGATTTTTTCAGACCTGTCTTTAATGGCTGTGCTAGCTAATCCATGTGCTATTTGCTCCTAAAAGAACTTGATTTTTCAGACCTTCCTTTAATGGCTGCTAATTCCATGTGCAGTTTGTGCCGTAAGGACTTTTCTTATTTCGAGGTTTTCCAGCTGTGGCTCGAATGAAAGCAGTTGTAATATTACTATATACATATGCTTGAGTGACTATTTAGTTGGTCAATACAAATTACTATTTTGTTATCAGAAAGCACAGTAAAAATCTTTTCTTAATATCAGAAACAAAATGCAGCTTAAGTAAAATCTAGACTATTCAAATAGTCTTGATTATACTTAAGCTGCAGGTTCTGGAATTATAGAATAGAAGGGGTTGCTGGGTGCTTTTATGAGAACCAAAATTAGTATTTGTATTGATCAACTAAATAGTCAATCAAGCCATCTGTATATAGTAATATTACTCAACTACATGTATTGGAGCCACAGCTGGAAACCTCGAAAATAAGAGAGTCTTAAGAGCAACTTGCACATACGTAGATGAACATGAAATAGCAACTTTTTTATGAGTGGAAAAAAAAAAACACCCAAATGAAACATGAAATAGCAATTTTAATGAGTGGAAAAAACCACCCTGATTATATTGTACCCTATCCAAATAAATTGTATTTAAATCAATCTTATTACCGTTGACTAATTCTAGGTCTGTAAAAAACCTGACCTGACTGCCGAAACGTCCAGTTACCGTTCAGGCGGTTGTCCCTGCAGGGCAAGGTGGATGGCAGGTGTTGTTGTGGTTGCGTTGTGTTCTTTGGGTCGACGTGTGGCATATTTCGTCCAATTTTCTGTACGTGATACCAGTCTACAGTTTTACAGGAACTACACGTGTAGGTCCTCGCGGCATCTGGTAGCTTCCTTATTTTCTTATGCCCTCCTGCCAACGCACTTCGGAGAGATGTGGGTGGAGGAAGGGCGTTGAGGCCATTGTACCTATACACACACAACAGCGATAGAACAATATTCACATACGTACGTACAAGAACCATATCAGTCTTACCTAATAACCACAAAGTCAGCCTGGGACAAAAACCGTGATATGATTAATAATACGTAAAAGGTCGCTCTATGTACCTATTTATAATTTGAGTTAAAACAATAGAAATTCAGTACATTAATGCCTGCAATTTAAATCTGGATGCTTCTAAAAATCTGTCAATAAATGTCATTCCTGCACTCAACTTTCCTTGGCAAAACCATGAAGAATAAAATAGTTGTTTAAGGCATGAATCCCTTGACTGAAAACTCAAAAACCCATATGAAACATTAATAGTAAATCTTTGGATATTCTATTGTTTTGGCACCGACTCCCGAAAAGGTATCCTTTTCACACACCACACGAACACACATAAAAAAGGTATAAACTATCACACATCACTCCCATGTATGCATTAATGTGTATAATAGCAATCAGTAGTCTTGAATTTGTGTTCTGAGATAGAATTCTTGCTTAGTGTTTTGTGTCTATGTGGTGTCGATCCTGATGGCCCTGATGTGTACTGTTGTCAGAGGATGGCGACCGCCTCGTTGGGGCAGCCCGCAGTAGGGCGACTAATTATCAACAAGCAATCATAAAAAGCAATGGCAAAAAAAACAACATAAACTGACTTACATTACCGATAGAGGTCAGCACCAAGCAATTAATTAAATATATGAAGGTATTACCATTGTTTGAAAGCCACAATGTCATGGATACTAACACTAACACACATGGCTTACTATACATTAATTATACTAGGAAATCCTGTCATTACTACAAAATCCGCCCTCTGATTATTTTCCCTGTGATAGAAAACGAAATAATCAAGAAATAGATATTAATATGTAACTAAATACTCCAGATCAGTCCCTCTTGCACCCCAAACTTCCTCCACAATTGGGAGCAGGTTTTTGTTTACCTTATTGTATTCTAAAGAGACATTTTTCTCAGTAGAAGCTTTACGTCGCAAACAATAGTTTCGGAGATATAGAGCATTTAGGTGAGGGGAGGACTATGTCTCCTTGTGTTTACAAAAAAAACAAAAAAAAAATGCCTCCCTCTTCCCTCTTCTTGTGACCGGCATTAGCTTTTGTTTCAGAGTAAGTTTTCGGTGCGCAGCCGTGGCTTGGAGGTTAACCTCGGGTTAGGTTGGGTTAGGTTTAGGGTTAGTTACGGTTAGGTTAGGTAGGTAAGGTAAGGTTAGGTTAGGTCTAGTTAGGTTAGGTTAGGTTAGGTTAGGTAAGGTAGCCCCGGCGTTGCACACACAGTGAAACCAAAAGCAATGCAGGTCACAAGAAGAGGAGAGGAGGCATTTTGTAAAAAACAAGGAGACATATTCCTCCACCTACCTAAAATGTTCTATATCCTCCGAAAACTATTGTTGATTTGTGACGTTAAGCTCAGAGAAATTGTCTCTTAGAATTACAATAAGGTAAACAAAAAACCATGCTGCTCCAATTGGTAGGCAAGTTTGGTGCCATCGTAAAAATTTACGTAACAAATAATGATTATAGAAAAACTGAATACCTCTCCCTTACGTATTTCCCTTTAAAAAAAAGACAAATAATTAATATTAGTTTAACTTAAACTTTCCCATTATGTATTAATTTCCTCTCAACAAACTAAATAAGAAACAAAATAATAATAGTTAACTAAATAACTAAATAAGAAACAAAATAATAATAGTTAACTAAATACTCTCCTATAGATTAATTTCCCTTTAAAAAAAACTTAAGGAAGTAAATAATAATACTATAGTAACTAAATACTATCCCTTAACCATTTTTCCCTCTTAATAATTATATAAAATAATAATAATAATAATATAATATAAAATAATAAAATAATAATAATAATAATAATAATAATAATAATAATATAGTCTAACTCAATAATCTCCCTTATACATTAATTTTAACTACTTACTACTTTCTATATATTTACTTATTTATAATTATATATCACTTATAATGTAACTACTTATTTCCTCCGTTAAAAAAACGAAAGAATAAAAATACTATACTAATATACTTATATCAAAAACTATATATTATACTTATAAACATAATCTACTATATACTAATACTTTTTTCCCATATAATAAAAATATAGTATGACGAACTATACGTCCCTTAACCTGAAGTGGCTGATGCGCAACAGGGGTGGAAGGAGAGGAGACAGGTGTGGACAGTGTAGGACACAACACACATCACACACACACACACACCACCAACCACACACACACAACACACACAACACACACACACACACACACCACACACAAACACACACACACCACCACACACACACACCCCACCCCCAAAAAAACACACACACACACACACACACACACACACACACACACACACACACACACACACACCCACACACACCACACACACACACACCACACCAATGAAAAAAAAAAGAAAGCTATTGCGAATACAAAACATACAAAAAAATTATATTAAATGTATTACATGGGAAAGTGTGAGGAAGTGTAAGTTTTAGGGAGAAAAAAAAAATATGTTGAATAAGATTTAAGGTATATTTTACTAAGTAGGGGTGATAAATACGAATAAGTAAGTTATGGTCTTTCAGAATATTAGAGTGGTAGTGGTGGTCAGTAGTTGTGATAGTGGTAGTGGTAAGATAGTAGTAGTAGTGGTGTAGTAGTAGCAGCAGCAGCAAAAAAAGAGTACAGTAGTAGTGGTAAATATATAATCATTCTCAATTAGATATTAACAATGTACGCGATATCGAGTTTTACAACAACAAAATATTACTCCTTATCTTACCTTACTTCGCAATGTCATGCCTTCAACCTTCACGAGCGACAGCAACTTCTCTCTCAGGAACTTCTTACAGGGGTGTGACTTTACCACATTTACAGGAACTACCAAGTGAGGTCGCATGGATCTGTAGCTCCTTATGTTCTTTATTTTTAGCTCCTGTATTCTGCCTCTCCTACCCACAAATCACCGTCCCTCGCCCGGTACATGCATGCTATAAGGTGGGAACAGACACACCACACGGACCGTACATGCTGCCTATAAGGTGGGAACAGACAACACCAACGCCCGTTACATGCTGCTATAAGGTGGGAACAGACACACACACGCCCGTACATGCTGCTATAAGGTGGGAAACAGACACACAACGCCCGTACATCGCTATAAGGTGGGAACAGACAGACAAACGCCGTAATGCTGCTATACCGGTGGGACACATATATACACGCCCGATACATGCTCTATAAGGCGGAACAGACAGACACACACCCACGCCGAACATGTGCTATAAGGTGGGAACAAGACAGATCACACACCACGCCCGTAAGGCTAGCTAATACAGGTGGGAACACACACACACGCCCCGTACATGCTGCTATAAGGTGGGGACAGACACACACCACGCCCGTACATGCTGCTATAAGGTGGGAACAGACAGAAACACACACTCGCCCGTACATGCGCTATAGGGTGGGAAACGGACACACACAACGCCCGTACATGCTGCTATAAGGTGGGAACACAACACACGCCCGTACATGCTGCTATAAGGTGGGAACAGACACACACACCGCCGTACATGCTGCTATAAGGGTGGGAAAAGACACACGCACCACGCCCGACGCTGCTATAAGGTGGGAAAACAGACAGACACACACACGCCGCATGCTGCTATAAGGTGGGAACAGGACACACCGCACGTACATGCTGCTATAAGGTGGGAACAGACACACACGCCCGTACATGCTGCTATAAGGCGGGAACAGACAGACACAACACACGCCCGTACATGCTGCTATAAGGGGGAACGGACACACACACACGCCCGTAATGCTGCTATTTAAGGTGGGAAGGACAAACAACACGCCCGTTACATGCTGCTATAAGGTGGGAACAGACACCACACGCCCGACATGCTGCTAGAAGTGGGAACAGACAGACACACGCCCGTACATGCTGCTATAAGGGGGAACAGGACAGACCACACACACCGCCGTACATGCGCTATAAGGTGGGAACAGGGACAGGACAACACACGCCCATAATGCTGCTAATTAGGTGGGGGAACAGACACACACACGCCCGTTTAACATGCTGGCTATAAGGTGGAACCGACACCACACACGCCCGTACATGCTGCTTATAAGGTGGGACGGACAGGACACACACTCGTTTTTCTTCCATTCCTCAACCTGAAAAATTGACGTGAAACAGATGAATTAGGGTACAAATGCAGGAGATCGTTAATAAATCCACATAATTACCAACAAAGATATATATAAATCTACAATTTATCAAGTAAGATAGATACAGGAGATCTAAGTTACCATAAAATGAAAGCATAGAATTACAAGCATATTAACATTAACAACAAGTTAATTAGGAGAAAAAACAGGACGAGGTTATAAATCCACATCCGTACCAACAATTAAGATTGACAAGATTATATTATTTTAATTTATCCATTTCTTACAATAGTATCACGATATCTATTGTAACAAGACACACACACCAACACACACACAAACCCACACCTTACCCCACCAAACAAAAAAAAAAAACCCACACAAACTCACCACCCACACACAAAACCCACCCACCCACCCACCACAACACCAAACCCACCCACCCCAACACAGAACAACACAAACCCCAACTAAAACCCACCCACCCACACACAAAGCCCAACACCAAATCAAGCCACCAACCAAATCACACAGAACCCACCCACCCCCACACAAAACTCACCCACCACAACACAAACCCACCCACCCACACACAAACACAACCACACAAACACAAACCCACCCACAAACACACAAACCACTGCCAAACACAACCCCACCACACACACAAAAACAACCCACACACACACAAACCACACAAACATACACAAACCCACCAACAGACACACAAATACCACACACACACACAACCACCCAAACACACAAAAACCCACCCACACACACACAAATCCCACCCAAACACACACAAAAACCACCCACACAACACACAAACCCACCAAACACACACAAACCCACACACACACACACACACACACACACACACACCACACCCCAAAACACACACACACACACACACAAACCCCCACACACACACCAAAACACACACAAAACCCACACCACACACACACACCCCAAACACACACACCACACACACACACACACCACACACACACCACACACACCCCACACACAGCTATTTTTCTTCCATTAACATAATGTGGAAGGAACATAGATTTAGCATGTAAGTCGCCTATTCGTCGTGACTATTAAACCCTCGAAATCTCTTCTTCCAGGGACCCGACCAGATGGATGCGACCGCTGAGCTTCGGTGGAGTGTTGATTTCCGCCTTTAAGTTTTATTATTTACCAACACTTTGAAGCGGTAAGCGAAGACAGGGACACCAAAAGCAAGGAAAAAGCAATCGCCCAGGAATAATTATAAGGACGATTTATGTAGTTTTAAATGTAGATTTGGAAGTGGAATGCATGAAGAACTTTTTTTCAAGATACGTGTAGAAGTGAAATTGAAGAATGTGAGCCTTCGTAAAAATAAAACACACACGGAAAAAGGTTAGAAAGGAGATGAAAAAATTAAAGGGAATAATATAACGAGAAGGTTTTTAGGCTGGTTTTGGGATTTTAAAAGGTTAGAACGGAGATGAAAGGAATAAGAATAAATATAACGAGAGTTTTTTAGGCTGAAGAAAAGTATAAAGGTTTGATTACGTAAGTAGAAAAAGGCAAAGTTTACGTAAGGATTGGGAGAGTTATAAGAGATAATTATAAGAAGAAGATTAAAAGTGGTTATAAGAGATAATTATAAGAAGGAAGTATTCAAGGGGTTATAAGAGATAAGATCTTTCTGCACCGTCGAATGGCCTAAGAACACCCACATACTGTCCTTTAAACCCTCTACCTTCGATTGCGAGTGCATCGGAGGACACAGGGGCCTTTAATCAGCCCCCATGAGCCTCTAATCACGGGCGTCACTGTAAAAAATCCTTCCTACCCCCACCACAGGCGAGGCCAACCATCACAGTCCTCAAGTGAGCCATCCCACCCCTGGAGGTCACTGCCCACAGGCGCAATAGACACAAATAGTAAATGGGGATATGCCTATAGGGAAAAATGCACAAAAATAAAATATTCACGTCGCAAGAAAAATAATTAATCAAAACCCATGTTGTTTTCATGTTGAAAAATATGCCACTGTCACATCAGAATCAGACTTTTACAATTAATGGACGGGAAAATGGATTAATAATTAATCAAATCATAGACGCTGGAATATGGTTTTCTATGTTAGTGACAGCCAAGGACGAGAGTGCTTGTGAAGTGGGGGGCAGGTGTACCAGCTTCTTCCTGTGAATACAGGAGTGAGGCAAGGGTGCGTCCTTGCCCCATCACTTTTCAACGCTTATATGGACTGGGTATTGGACAAGGTTGAGATCAAAGTGATTGTGGAGCATCCGTCGGCAACCCCAAGATCACTGATCTTGTTTTTGCCGATGATCAGTAATCTTGCTGGTCGCTGGGGGTCCTGGATGGCTCTCGAGGCGCTGCACGAGGAGGCAAAGCCTTTGGGACTAGAGGTCTCCTGGCTCAAGACCAAGGTCCCAGGTGTTTGGAGACTTACTAGATGAAGCAGTACAGTCTGTTTCATGCGTGTGGCGAGGACATTGAGAATGTTGGAAACTTTACAACCTTGGTAGCGCAGTCCAAATGATGGGGTACGTCAAGAAGTCTTACGACGATTGGAAAGCCCACGGTGTTTGGACTCGCTCAGCGGAGTATTTGGCATTGTCGGTACCTGTACAGAAGGACAAAGATCCGGATCTTCAAGTCGCTTGTGATCCTGTCTTACTTCTATGGTTGTGAGACATGGAAAATTTAAATAGTGACTTGAAGAGACGAATCAATCCCTTTTGGTAATGGGTGTCTTCGCAGAATCATGGGTATCGCTGGGAGTTTACGTGTCAAACAGCGTTTTTAAAACCGTGAGACAAAATTCGAGGCCTTTTACTGATAGTCCGACGCGCCAAATTCGGCTATATGGGCATGTGGCACGCTACCCTTTGAAAACCGATCTTTCCCATGGGTTGTATCTGAAAGGACAATCCGGCGTGGAGGAGGCCAAGGGGGCACCCACAAGGCTCGGGTGGGGCAAGTTGATGTTTCTTGCCGAGAGCTTTTTGTATGGGAAAAGGGAAAGCCTGCAGGGAACTCGCGGTGTGACACCTGGAGTGGGGGCGTAGGGTGGGCGAGGCGACGCGCCCTCGGCGTATGCCCCAATGATTGATTGATGATTGACAGCCAACCTTTTAAAAAATTGAAACCCAAAGAGACTCATTCAAAATTGGTAACCAAAGAGAATTAGCCTTAAATAATAATTGTTATTGATTGCATAAAAGAAACTTGGGGAAATTTGTTTTACAGAAAGTGGAAGTTTTTGTAAAAAGTGTTGTTCCGGCACCGGGTGTGTGTGCACTTCAACAGTGGGCCTTACTGTTTACCGCAGCGCAGGATTGCGATACATGTCAGGTACCCTTTGCAGGGACCCGTGTCACACCGCTAGTTTCACTTATGACATGTTGGAGTATTATGTCCCATTTATTACAGGCAGATAACCCATAACAATTGTGAAAATTAGACTAAAGCATGAAATTTTTACCAGTGTTAGTACATACCATAAGGTACATTTTCAGAATCGGGAGGTAGTCAGATTTGACCTCTGAGATAGTGAGAGGTCAAGGGACCCAATTACATTGAAATTGTCATTTTTTTCACGATTCTGGTGCAGTTTGTCAGTTTTGGAAATCATTAAAAAGGTATGTTGCCATGGGGTTTGGTCCCTTATCTTCTGGAGAGCCTATTTAATATAATCACAGGATGAAAACCATGACTGAAAAGGTTTTTTAAAATGAGGTCATGACCTCAGAAAACAAATTTAATTGAAATACCCCATTTAGGTTATTGTGGTGTCCAGAACAGTTTGCATGAAATCGTGTTGTAAGATCATCTGTGCAACCTTAATTTTCAATTTGCACTGAACATAGTCTATAAGCTTAAAATACAGTGAGGTCAGTTACCTCAGACACATGTATAGTACATACCGGTACATGTAATACACACACATTTTCCATATAGACGCATAAATATAAAGGTGTCTGATTGCACCTAACAGTCCTCCCGAACATGCACATAATGCAGTGCACTTGAAGTGTAGCCTTGGTGCACTTGCCAAACGGCCGGTAAAATCCCTTCTTGCAGCCGCAGTGAATCAGTTCGTGGCAGATTTTGATGCTTGGGAGTGTCTCCAAAGAGGCTGCCACCCAGAAACCTCCTTTGTTCAGCCCCCGTCAGATGGGATTGGTAACTCTGGATTCAGGACCAGAGTTTGGTTCCAGCAGTTGCCCCGGGAGAGATGCACGTTTGATGTGCTGCTGGAGTGGCTTGCCTGCGTTGGGGGAATGTTTTCTAGAGCCCTAGACTTGTTGTGCGAAGAGCTGTTTCCTAGCACGTTCACTTCCATGGTGTCACTGGTGCGGTCATAATCAGCACAACGAGCGCTTTCCAGCAAATGACATTGACTCCTCACTCACATCACTTTGCATGCGTAAGAGTTTTCAAAGGCATCAGTCACCTGTGAGAACACTTTCCAAGTCTCCCAGGCAGTCTTCTAGGCATATAGCCATCTTAGGCATCCCTAGGCCCGAACAGTGTGTCAATCAGACCTCTGCTCCTGGTCACAGCGTGAATCTTTGAGGGACAAGTAGAGTGGAGTGGGGCTTCTCTCTCGCGGCTGTGGCCACTGAGGTTTACTCCACACTGCGTGCATGCTTTACACTGTTGAACACCAGTAAGCTGCACGATAATGTAAGAGCAGCAGTTGTGGTGCTTGTGTTGGCCAAAATTTGTCTGGTGCTTGATGTTCGCCCCCTCGAGGATCATGTTCACCAGAGCAAGGAGGGATGGTGTCACAGAATCTTTCTGGCAGTCAGCGTGGAACGTGGAGTTTGTCAAAGGTTTAACCTGGTCTGAAACATTTTCTCTACGTTTCTACCTGTGCTGCTCTTACTAGGTGCATGGCATCACTGTCATGATCACAGGCCTTTTCAGGGCGGGACCTATATCTTTCTCAAACAAGAGAAGTGTGTCTCGGCCCTGGGGAAAAGGGCTCTCAGATCAGGAAACACAGAAAGAAGTCTGTCCTTCAGTTGGTTGTGTGTTCTGCTGGTTACCCTGGGAAACCCCCTGCTCCAGTCTCGTCTTTTTAGAGGTTAGCCCAAAGTCGGAGAATTTAAATACAGGGGCATTGTCCTCATCTGCATGCATGTCCTCCATGAATACCACCAGCTCAGCAAAGGCTATGCCATGCAGACGATCCGCAAACCTCGTCCTTGAAGCGGCTGGTCTTATTTGTTGTATACTGCACGGAGACAGTTGCGATGGATTTTGCCTCGATGGCATCATGTCTCCTGCAGAATGCTTGGCCAACAGTTCAGTGTCCCCCAATTCATGGCAAAATCTCAGAACGTTTTTGTCAATTTCCTTTTTAGATGCTTCATGCAAGTCTGTAGCTTATGCAGAAGAAACAGATAGGCTCGGTGACGTGGAAGCCCGTGGGCCCGTGTGATGTTTGTGTGCACATTTGGAGCACCGGTACTAGTTTGCTTTTCCTGAAAGCTGATTTTTGCTCTCTTCTGCTGGTCAAAACATTTTTTTGTAAAACTTTAAACGACATTTCTTTGCCACTGAGCACTGTGTGTCCTCAAGGTAGCTTCTACGCCATCGCCATCATCCAGTCTGCTCACGTTGAGTTCCATTTGGGATGTGCCGAAGTCCCTTGAAATGGAGGAGGTCTTTCTGTCAATGATGCATAGCCACTACCACTCGGTTTCATGGTTGATCTTAGGGGCCCCTGCAAAGGTTCATCTGTTTCTGCTTGGCAAAGAATACAAAAACTCCCAGTTAGTTCTTGGGGGTGGTCTTTATTGCTTGGAGTAGAAGGCTGGGCTGGGTCTATGAGGATATGACGCTTTGCCATAGTGACGATCAGGTCTGGGATGCTTTTATCTTGGCTTTTATCATTCAGGCAGGGACTCTTGCAACACACAAGTACAAACAATTGTGTTAGTACCAGCCACCACAGTTTACATTCATTGGCATCAATATTTGATATGTTGAGGTAATTGACCTCTCACTGTCTCAGAGGTCCAAAGTAGACACCTGTAAATAATTACCAACGCTGTGTGGAATATGTAGACATTTTATTTGGGAAAACAAATGCATGGTTTTTACATCAAAACATGTTACCATTAACCAATGACGCCAAACAAACAATATTTTGATACTTTGAGGTCATTGAAACCCCTCACGGTCTCAAGGTCAAATCTGCCCTTTCTCCCGATCTGAAAAAAAAAAGCTTATGGCAGGTACTAACACTGGTAGAAATTTCATGCTTTCGTCATAATTTGCACAATTCTTATGATATGAGAGATTTCAGCTGTAAATAATTTAACTCCAGACAGTTCGGCGTGGTGGCTCCCTCATGCACATCAGAACACCGGTACTTCACCCCAGGAAGCGGGTCACAACCCCCGGCAACACCTGGGACCCCTTCACTGCTGGGGTGGAAAAGGGGCTCGAGTGTTAATAGACCGCCCATCTGTCTAGTCCTGGCGGGGATTCGAACCCAGCATCTCTTAATTGTGAATTGAGCGGGCCCACACTGCGCCCCAGGCTACCCGGTTTAACGCTCATGGATAAGTAGAGTGTGTTGTGTTCACGCAGTGTTTGAGGCTGTCTCTGCTTTGTTAGAGTGTTCTGGTGAGTTTGTACGATGATGAAGGGGATTTTATGGGGGGACATGGGATGGTGCAAGATGCGAATAATTAATCTAGTTTATGCTTATCTAAGTTTCCTTTCCCAGTGACCATTGTCTATAACTCCCACAGACTTTTCTCCAATAAGACGCCATACCTAAACCAGTTAATTTCGCTCGCCATTCTACGACCACACAAATTTTCATATTTTCACCAATACAATCTTGCTTTGGAAAATACTTCCAAAGAAAGAAAAAAAGCGCTATCCAGTACCTTATATAACACATAGTCGCCATCTGCATAATGTCGCAGGCACCAATTGTAACTAGGTGGAGTTGTTCATAGCTATGGTTGACTGGAATGATGGATACTCATTTTGTTCAGTCAGGTTAATTTTATTGCATAAAATCTGGAGGATATATACAAAATTTCAGGTTTCATTAAATGGTTGATTTTAAAGGTGTATGCGAAACCGACCAAGACTTGCGGTTTTCACCCCCAAAGACACTCCAGTATATATTGCTGGTGCACACCGTGTATATAATTACTTACATGATAAGCTGATACCTTGCAATGAACACGATAATGTATAACAACAAATATTGAAGGACTACGAAAAGTAATAGTAATCATGCTACGGTGGTTCTCCTTTCCTTTCCTCAAGAAACATGTAGATAGGAAAACGGAATACTTGAAGACTGAAAGGGTGACTACTTAGTCGATACAGTACCCCCCCCTCAGTGAAGCGGGAGGAGAAGAGGACTTTGGTGGTGGAGCGGTGCTGTGGGTGTTTTCTGTTGCCGATTGAGTGGAGGGCTGTGGTGGACAGTGCTGGCTTGGCAAGTGTTGCGCCAGGCCAGTGGTGCCGCCGGCTGTGTGCGGGCGGGCAGGATTGACCGCCAGGCAGTGTTGCAGGCGTGGCGGTATGCTGGGCGTGGCAGTGTTACCGCCATGGCAGAGTGGTTGCCGCCTTGCCCCCTTCTCAGTGTTGCGGGCGATTGGCAGTGGTACCGCGCATTGGCAAGTGTGCCGCCGGCAGTTTTGCGGGCCGTGGCAGCGTTACGCCATGGCAGTGGTGCCGCCGGCAGTGTTGCGGGGTGGCAGTGTTACCGCCCATGGCTAAGTGGCTGCCGCGGCATTGTGGCCGGGGTGGCAGTTTAGTGTTACCGCCATGGCAGTGGTGCCGCCGGCTGTGAGTCGCGGGCGGGCAGTGTTGCCGCCATGGCAGTGGTGCAGCCCGGCAGTGTTGCGGGCGTGGCAGTGAGTTTGTTACGCCAGGCTGTGGTGCCGCCGGCAGTGGAGTCGCGGGCGTGCAGTGTTGCCGCCATGGCAGTGGTTGCCGCCGGCTGTGAGTCGGGGCGTGGCAGAGTTACCGCCAGGCAGGGTGCCGCCGGCAGTGTTGCGGGCTGGCAGTGTTAACGCCATGGCAGTGGTTCCGACGGCAGTTGAAGTCGCGGGGCGTGGCGGTGTTGCCTCCATGGCAGTGGTGCGCGGCTGTGAGGTCGCTGACGGTGGCAGAGTTACAGCCATGGCAGTGGTGACGCGGCAGGTTGCGGCGTTGGCCAGTGTTTATGCCATGGGTGGTGCCGCGGCAGTTGATCCGCGGGGTGGCAGACGTGTTGCCGCCATGGCAGTGGTGCAGCCGGCTGTGAGCGCGGGGCGTGGCAAGTGTTACCGCCATGGAGTGTGACGCGGCTGTGTTGAGGCCGTTTGTCGTGAAGGCGGAGAGCAGCGATGAGGTTGGCGAGAAGTACGCTGCCACTAGTACTCGGCCTTTTTCGTTTGATGCGCGATACGAGCAGGGGGGGTCGCACTTTGACGGCTTTGCTGCCGAAGTTGTCGTGTACCATGCAGAGTCTGGGCTTCTCGAGCGGAAGCGTTGCTGGCGGCGTTAGGTGGTGGTGAGCGTGGACGGTATGGCGTTGTTGAGGTGTGGAGAGCGGGGTCGTTTGGTGGTCCTGCATTTGCCTCTTGAGAGAAGTGACCTCTGTCGAGAGCTGGGATACTAGACTGGAGTGAGCAAGGCGAGATGAGTGTTCCGTACTTGGGTCGAAGCTCGAGGACACTGAAGAGACATGTGTCAGGAAACTGTTGCTGTTGTGGGTAGGTTGTCTCGTACAGGCATGGGCGAAGTGAGTGAACGCCGCAGGTGGGCACTGACCGCGGTGTCCCCAGTTGTTCATGGAACGAAACACGGTTACGCAAGTAGCAATGGTGATTGAGTATCCACAGGGCGGTGGGAGTCAAACCACAGGGCGGTGAGTAATCACAGGGGTGTTGAGAATCCATAGGGCGGCGAGCGGCGCAGGGGAGTGAGTCATGCGTTAAAATGTGGAGGTGCGGGTTTGAGTAAATCCCACAGGGGCTGGTAATCCACAGGCGGCGTTCGCGTGCGAAAGCGGCGGCCGTGGAGTGAGAAACGTTAACACTGTGGAGTTTGAGGGTTGAGTAATCCACAGGGATGGTAAGTAATCCATAGGGCGGCGAGCGCGGCCGTGGAGTGTTCAATAACACGGTGGGGCTGCGAAGAATTGCGGCCTGTTTTGAGAGGTCGTGCTGAGGGCGCAAGGAGGCGCAGGGAGGGTGAAGTGGCTGCGCTGAGTGCACATGGCCACTGAGCGTTTGAGGGAAGCAGGGCCCGCGCTAAAACAGGCATAAAGGCCGCTGAGGACGCGGTGAGCCGCTGGAGGGGGGGCGGCAGCGGCCGCGATACTGCGCATAGGCCGCAGACCAGTGGGCCTCGGAGGAAGCCGGGCCCGCGATAAATGCGCATCAAGGCCGCTGAGGACACGTGAGCGTCTGAAGGGGCCAGTAGCCGCGACTGAATGCGCATAGGACCTGAGGACGCAGTAAGGCATCTGACGGGGCAGTGGCCGCGCTGAATGCGCATAGGCTGCTGAGGACGCAGTGAGCGCCCTGGCGGCGGTAGTGGCCGCGCTGAATGCGCATAGGCCGCTGAGGAAACGCAGTAAGGGGCGTTCTGAGGGCAAAAAGCTCATGAGGAAGGCACAGAAGGTGACGGGGTTGGGTGGGAAATCTGACGAGGGTGGCCGGCTACACGTTTTATAATGTGTAATTCTCCTATCCCACTTTCAACTAGCGATCAACAGTGGAGCGATGGAGACTAGGAATATACAGGCGGGAGGGGGCAATGGGACGAATGCTCCGAAGAGCAGGTCCACTACTAGGAGGGTGGGCTCATGTGTCCAGCAAAGCCTAGAAATTGCATTCTATGCCATGATGTACAGCACACAGTTTTTAGCCACCTAGGAACCATTAGCCTTACACTCCCAGTGTCACCATTTGTAAACCTAGGTGGAAGTGTTCATAACTTAGGTTGAATGGAATGATGGTACTCTTTTGTCAGTTCAGGTTAATTTTATTGCATAAAAAACCTGGAGTATATATACAAAATTTAAAGGTTTCCATAAATGGTGATTTTAAGGTGTATGCGAATTCGACCAAAGACTTGCGAGTTTCACCAAAGGGTGGACACTTCCAGATTATATTGCTGGTGACACCGTTGTATATAATTACTTACATTGATAAGTGATAACCGTGCAAGAACACGATAATGATAAATACAAATAATTGAAGACTCGAAAATGAATAGTCATCATGCTACGCTGGTCTCTCAAAAGCAACACTGGTAGAAAAACGAGAATACTTGAAGACGAAAGGCTTTAATTCGTCGTCATTTTACACCACAAAATTCTATTTTACATTACAATCTTGCTTTTGGAAATACTTCCAAAAAAAAAAAAAAAAGCGTAAACAGTACCGGGGGATAAAAAACCTATATCGCCATTGCATTTAATGTCGCCAGGCACCAATATTACAATTATAGCATCAATAGATTTGCATGTGCCCTGAAGAAAGATACCAGTAGTTTATTCATGACTGTATAAACTACCCCTTTTTTAGCGTTTTTTTTATGCTTTGGATCTGCAAGAAAAAATACGGTTTTCAAATTTCGCTCTCGTTTTTTTTCCCGGGGGGGACAACGACGGGGGGGGGACCTCGAACATATACACACTAGTGGTGGGGCTTAGGTAGGGGGCCCCCCACTGGTTTAAATTTTTGTATTTTGTTTTTATACCCTAATTGCACAATGAAGACACAATGACAAACCCCTCCAGATAGCCCCTTCTTTAACTTTTCCCCCGAAATCATGGGTGTAAAAGTAAATATTATAAAAGCCACCAAACGTTGAAAAACCTAAAAAAAAAGTTGCCTGGGGAATTAGGTTTTTATCAGGGAGGTTTTTTATACGTTTAAGGGGAAATATTCTTATCATCTTAACCAAAAAAAGGGGTGGGAGGAAATGTAAATTTCCACGAGGGAAAAAAAAAAAAAGGCGGAAAAGAGCCACAGTATTCAGGCTGGTGGAGTAGCGCTCAAAACCTCGGTGCCTGTTTTTCCGCAAATTTGGTACGCGCTCAGTTCACAAAAAGAGGAACTGGGTTTTAAAAACCCCCGGCCAGACGGGGGGTGGGGGTCTCCGAGCCCTGAGTCCTAGCTGAGTCCTGAGCTATACCCCGAGCCCCTGTCCACCCAGCGGAATGGGTACCAGGGGGTTAGCCGGGGGTTGTGACCCCCTTCCTGGGGTGGTAACCGGGTTCACCTGCCATAGGCTTTGGTTTTGGCCGACCAGGGCGACATTCTGAGAGAGAAAAAGGCCCCTGTTTTTTCGCTCAACACATCCCCCCTATTTTTACACCCGGACATGGTATTCCGGACGGACATGGCATGGGGGCACATGGTTGCAGGGGGGGACCGATAGCTGATTGGGTGGACTACACTGAGCACAGCCTTTTCCACGAATCACAATTTGGTAAAAACAAACGTCCCCGCCAATCGATTGTGTCTCAAACGGTCAGCCGCAAAGGGCCCGCCGCGGGGGCCTGCATTTTTTCAAGGTCGTTTTACTTATTTCATTCTCTAGCTTATTCCATCATTTCCTTACCCCCCGGTCACCCCCGGCGCTCAAACTTGCTTCTACCTCCACATACACGCGGGTAAAAAATAACCGGGGCCTTTGTTTCTTCCTTGTATTTACTTTCATTATTTCCCTTCCGGTAAAGGGGTCTTCTTCTTCCCCATGTGTTTTTTTAAAAACCCTTACTTTTCTCGTTTTGGGGGGGAAACCCCCCCCGGGATGTAAAAGGCTAAACCCGGATTCCCCCCTTTGGACAAGGGCCCGGGTTTTAAAAAGGAAAAACAAAACAACCTTCCCCCTTTTCGGGTGGGGGTGGCAACCCACCCCCGGGGGATGGAACACCCCCTGCCTAAAAAAAATCAACAGGCCCGGGGAAGGCCTATTTTGGCTCCCGATTCATAAAAAAACAATAAAGAGTTTTTTTTACGAAAAATGGGGGTGGGAATGC
>JACEEZ010014252.1:0-11612 GCA_016584305.1 Chionoecetes opilio | reverse complement strand
AGGGCTCTGTCACGCAGGAGTAGAACCCTCCTGGCAAGAGACAATGAGAAGTATTTTCAGGAGTCTCGCTGAGGATGACGGGGGCCCCATTTGAACGCAAATTTACCTCAGACCCGCCTAACGAGCCCTGAGAAGCTCCGTAACAAGTCTCCATCTTGGCGAGTGCTATTCGAGCAACAGATGGGCCCCTCGTGTCGGACATGGATGGGCAGATGCTCGTTGGGCTGAGAAACTTTGGACATTTTGTTCACGGTGGACCCTCCAATTGAGTAGCTTCACACCATGGATTACGGGCAGTGGATGCCGATCCCCCCATTTACGAAAACGTAACCCTCTCTTGACGAAGTCAGAGGGGGACTGTAGCAAATTTGAGGGGTGTGGAAAGGTAGCTGGTGTCTGTAATATCAGTGCTGTCTGACTGCCGTTTGAAAATCAGGTAGGTACCTTTCCTTTTAAACTGGAGAAGGGGGCTGGTCGTCCATATCTGGAAAGGAAAGGCGACTGGCAGGGCTGCAACAATACCATGGCATTACACTGCTCAGCGTGCCAGGCAAGGTGATTGCCGGGCCCACTTTCCTGGATTATTGCGGGATCCGCAGTCATCTGCTGAACCCATCAGAGACCTCAGCATTTCTGGGTTTACGCCGGGTAAGTCAACAACGGACCGTATCCTAGCGCTTCGTGTCTGGTGGAACGCCGACGTGAGTTTCGACAGGGGATGCTTGCAGCCTATGTTGATCTCAAGAAGGCGTTTGACTCAGTGCATCGTGAGGCACTCTGGGACCTTTTGCGACTTCGCGGGTTTCCTGCAAGGACTTTTGGGTTTTGAGACGGTTTGGGACTGAGAGGAACTGTGAAGTGTGCGGGAGGGTGTATCCAGCTTCTTTCCTGTGAATAAAAGGAGTGAGGCAAGGCTGCGTCCTTGCCCCCATCACTTTTAAAACACTTTTATGGACTAGGTATTGGGAAAGTTGCAGATCAAAGTGATTGTGGAGCATCTCTCGGCAACACCAAGATCACTGATCATGTTTTTGCTGATGATGCAGTAATCTTTCCTGAGTTTGCTGGAGGGCCTTTGGGGATGGTCCTTGAGGCGCTGCACGAGGAGGCAAAGCCTTTGGGACTTAAGGTCTCCTGGCTCAAGACCAAGGTCCAGGTGTTTTGGGGTCTTACTACATGATTATAGTGATTGATTTACAGTGATGATTAACAGTCACAGTCTGTTCATGTGTGTGGTGAGGACATTGAGATCTTAGAAAGTTTTACATACCTTGATAGGACAGTCCATAATGACGGTGGGTCACGTCCCAAAAAGTTTTTACGGCGGATGGCATAGCCAACGGTGTTATGGAGATAGATAGATATTATAGTTTAAGGCCCGCAACTGCGGGGGTTATTGACGCCGGCTTACATAAGAGACAGTAAAAGTAATATTAAAAAAACAAAATTTTAAAATATAATCAATATATATATATAAAAAACAAAATTTTAAAGGCAATAGTGCATTAAAAAACAAATAATAAAAAGAATATCAAAAATATTAAACCTTGTTGAGAAGGCCAACCCTCTCATAAAGGTATGGACCTCATGTCCCGGGTAGAAACACCTCTCTCCCAATGCCAGGGAGAGACGGTAGGCACCGTCCGCCCCCCGACACCGGGCAAAAATTGCTCACGTAGGTCCCCAAGACTAGGACACTCGACCAGCAAGTGCCGCACAGTTAAGGGGACCAAGCAATCATCATGGTAAGGAGGGTGTCCCCCCTCCATGAGGAATTCATGTGTAATAAAGTTGACCAAATACGCAATCGTGACAAGGCAGTCTCCCATCTCCGGGGGACCGCAGTAGCTCCAGTCCTCGATACTTTGGCGGATGGTGCGTAGATTATTTTGCCCTATATTATTCCATCGCTCCTGCCAACGGGGGGTGAACTGATTATGGATTGCCGAGCGTAGGTCTGTAGCTGGACTGCCAAAATGTGATAGAGCTGGTCTTCTAGCTGCAGCTTAGCCAAGGCATCAGCTTCCTCACACCGCCAACACCCACATGTCCCGGGGAAACCCAAACAAAAGCTGACCGCCCGGCCTCGCCTCTTGATCAGATAAAGTCATTCTAGGAGGGCATTGACCAGCGGATGAGGGGAGTTAAATTACATAGCGATTGAAAAAGCACTGCAAGAATCACAAAAAATTGTAAAAGTGACACCCGGAAAGGGGTTTTAAAAAAACCGGGGAGAGCATATAAAATAGCACTTATTTCAGCCGTAAAAACAGATGAAACACATGGAAGGCTGACGCCTCTGTTAAACGATGGGAAAACGACACCGTATCCAACTCCTTCGTCTGACTTGGAACCATCAGTAAAGACAGGAACAAAACCCCTGATGTGTGCAATAGTGGTCTAAAACCGCGCACGTCAGCCTGACGAGGTAAAGAGCCTTTTTGATAGCGGAAGGCTTTTTTTGCAGAAGGACACTTCTGGGAAAAAGCCATGGACCGACTCTCGTAGGTCTATGCTGGCAGATCCGTAAAGCATGGAAGGACAGCGTCTCCATAATAGCTTTTAATCGGAAACCAAGGGGCTTTGGTTTAGCCTCTTCGCTCATGGTAAATTTGCGATCCTGAATCACAAGACACAGCACGGCAAGCTATTGAGTCAAGGAGGCCGTTGGAGGCGATATCAGCATCATAACATGAGGGACTGGCGTGAAGATCTAATGGGAGGAACCCAGCATCCACATAGACTTGGGATGGGAGTTTACCTTCATCCCCCGGTTGCCAGAGGGGACACCAGAATGGTGTACAGAATCCAACATCCGCAGTCGAGTGGGTGGTGGCAGAGGAAACACTTCAACCCCTATTCAAGCTTCGAAATAAGGATAGGATAGGTGAGCGAGGAGATATAGGAGTGTAGCGCGATCAGTCCCCAGCTGATGTGCGAGAGGACTTTCAGTAGATCCATGGTTGGGAAGACAGTCAGTCTTGAGGGGAACGAAGGTGAGGTACCCAAGTCAGTCTATTTTTCAAATAGGAGTCCTAAAAACCGGGCCTTTCCCTGCATGGTATTCTTTTCCCCGAAAAGATACAGGTCTGGGTCTGGATGAATCTTAAGGGTTTTTGCAAAAATGAACCGCTACAGTCTTCGTGGAGAAAACCGGAAGCCACGATTCGTCGTCCATTCACAACCTTGTCAATAGCAAGTTGAAGTCTTCTCTCTGCAACCGACATCCTGGAAGCAGAAAAAGAGATTGATAAATCATCCACGTATAATGTACTAACAATCCCCTCTGGCAGTACATCAACAATACCATTGATGGCCACAGCGAACTAAAGGGACGCTGCCTTGGGGTATGCCACCTGGGAGTAGGTCAGAAGACATTATATTGCCAACTCTGACTGAAAAACCCCGGTTTGTCAAACTCTAAAACGAATACAGGCAAACGACTTCGTAGACCAAATCTCATACAGAGACTGCAATATACCGTCTCTCCAAGCTGTGTCATAAGCCTTCTCAAGGTCGAAAAATATGGTCAAATGGTTTTGGTCGAGAGGCAAATCCCCCGCATATGGATGACTCTAAGGAAATAAGCGCTTCCGTTGTGGAGGACGCTTACGGAATCCACACTGAGAACGGGAGAAAAAGTTTTTCCCGTTCCAAAAACAATATAAGTAAATTATTTACCATTTTTCGAACAGCTTACCCACACATGAAGTTAGGGATATGGTGCAGAAATTCGTCGGTAGTGAGGGGTCCTTCCAGGCTTGGGGATCGGGATCACCCCCGCCAAAACCCCAGCTACTTGTAAAGGTTCCTTCAATCCATATTCTATTATAGATGCTCAACAAGAAATCTAGACCCTATCTCTTAGATGGCAGAGCATCGCATATGGTATATCATTTTGGGCCCGGGAAAGTGTTTTGCGCAAACCTTCATGGCTTGAAAAAGCTCACGGGGTGGTATAAAGAACATTGTAAGATTCCCCGCCGCTAGATGAAAAATCTATGCCTCTTTGTTCCTGTCGCAGTCTCTCCCTAGCACTTGGAGACGCAAGGTCTGCCTGCGCCACTGATACAAAATGGGAAGGAAAAATTCCTCTGCTACAATCAAGGATCTGCCATGGGTCTCTATTAATCGATAGAACTGGAGGGGGAGGGTGGAAATAAACTTCCCTTAATTTTTCTCACTATTTGCCAACCTTGGACACCGGGGTAGATGCCCAGATCGAAGTTATATAAGCCCTCCAAGAGGAGTGACGAGCCTCCTTTATTACCCGACGGTATCGAGCTCTTGACCTGTAGAAGTTTATTTTAGTTCTTCCGAAGTGGCGCGATCTGTATTGCGCCTCAGCACGGCGGGAGTAAATCCTCGCTGCCGTACAGCCCTGATTCACCACGAAACAGGCCGGCGGGGAAAGAGCCAGAAGTGCGAGGGATGCTCAGCGAGGATGCAAAATGGATTCGAGACACAAAGAAAATCAACGGCCTAAATCTATTGTCTGAAAGTTATCGAATGTTGTTCAAAAACACAAGCCGTTTGAAAAAACCTCCCAGTCTGAAACGAGGGAGGCACCATTTTGGTAGACATCGGGAAGGAGGCGATGACACTGCTCTACTAGTATGGGAGCTCACTCCCTCAAAAAGAGAATCGGCCACCTCTCATGAGAAGTCGAGGGCGACCTGGGGGACGCAGAATGATAGGTCAATAGCAGTCAATTTTCCCCGTCTGCGAATGGAATGTGTAGGCTCTCCTGGTTTAATATACTTAGGTTGTTACCATCGATAAAAGATACGAGAGAATCCCCGCGACGATTTCCGGTGGAATCTCCCCACGAAAATGCCGCCCATTCATGTCCCCGAGTAGAAAAAAGGAGGAGGAAACGGGCGGATAAGATCCCCGTGATCTTGGAAAGGTATATCGTCATTTGGAGGTAGATTATGGAGCAGACAGTGTAGGTGTAGTGCAGACAGTGTAGTGCAGATGGATACGACTGCTACAAAATGCAAGGGTGATTGCAGCGGGATGGGCAGAGAAGGGGACATCCCCACGATGGTAAAGGCCACAACCACCACTAAAGCCACCACCTGCTGGAGGTGGTGTGTGTACATGGATAAAACCTGTGGGCAGAGACACCTTCGCTGCCCCTACCATTGTCTTTTGTAAAAAAGATAACAACGGATCCAATTCTTTAATGAGAAGGACCAAACTTTCCCAGTTTGCACGTAATCCCCGAAAATTCCATTGGCGGATTGAAAACATACATTTTTGTGTGATGATGCTAAAAGTAGAAGCCTTACGGTTTTTAGATGCTGCGGATTTGAAAGTCCAGCATTTTTTTTTTTATTGTAGAAGATGGTAAAAATAATTTTTTTTACTTTCCAGATGTTGATTGGCGTTTTTTGTATATCTGGTGCTGTAATTGGGATCCTCACACGAGGTCCCCCAGCTGTAGTAGATACCGTATGTCCCACCAAGGATGCTGAGGGTTACTGTCAAGAGTTTTACTAGTTTTACTAATAGCTCCCGTCGGGGGCTCTTGAAAAAATTTCTTATTAGCATGGCTATCAATACTTGTGTGTCCATATTTTTGTGACTCACCTTCGCCATCAGCGTGATGTATAGCTGTGTCGCTAGCCGCTTCAGTGGTGTAACAGCGGCATTGATATTAGGAAATCATGACAGTACTCTCACACATATCAGTAGGTGTAGCTTTACTAATTCCATCCCCTCCTGCTCACCATTCGAGATTAGCCGGAGGGACGCCCAAATGACTCTAAAGCCGGCCCCACACACACCGGCGCGGCCTGTCCGGCCGACAAAAAGTGGCGAGGCATCGTTCGCCGGACGAGACCCACACACACACCGGCCCCCTCATGAAAATATACAGTACACGTCGGACCACCGTGGTGACAAAAATGAATCCGCTGTCCGACAATGACTTGTTGGTGATGGCTGCATGTGCAGCCATATATAATACCTATATATAATACGTCCTACTATATTAATAAGTCACATAAAATACCTATATTATTCATAAATACAATTATAACTGGTACAATTAGTCATTATCTGGCCGAGCGAAGGGCGGGCCCGCGCCGGAAGGCACCCATACACACGCAGGCGGCAGGCCGCGCCGGACGGAATTTTCAAGCGTCGACTGATTTTCATCCGGCCGCTGCGACAGGCCCCGCCGGATGAAAAACACCCCCACACACGCACCGGCCGCCTCTAGCCACGCCCCTTTTCGTCGGCCGGACAGGCCGCGCCGGTGTGTGTGTGGCCGGCTTAAGGACTCAGTGGAACTGCGAGTTCGCGTTTGAGATTTCTTAGTAGGATGGTTTTTTGGGATCCTCTTAAAGGAGGAGTCACTGTTGTTATACTTTCTGTGTGGGACATGCACTACACGAGAGGTGGATGGAAGCTCAATATGAGAGGAGTCAGCAGACTCCACAGAATCGCAGGTCAATAGCGAGAACATATTATTAACTTGGATGGATTGAGAAGGTTTAGGAGAATGTGGTGGAGGAACTGTGGCAGGCTGATTAGGAGTCTTAGTTGAAGAAGCAGCTGCCATCGCGGATGCGTAGGTCCTGCTTCCTCCCTCGCCTGCATGTCTTTGAGAAAGTTCTCTTCTGGCGCTCCCAAGACTGATAAATTGGGAGTTGGCCAAATAAAGGATGTCTTCTTCTAACTTGTATGTCCCACACTGTCAAGAACTCGGTGGGTTAGCATCACGGCAGTGGAAGAAGTAGGGGGTTGACTTACAGTCAGCTGCGTCATGGGAATCCAGCGCTGAGCAGCGACCACAGCGAGGAGGGGATTCACAGAACTTCTTGCCGTGACCAAAGCCGTAGCACGCATAGCACTGCATAGGGCGGTCGTATACGGCTTTTATCCCTAGAGTCTGGGGACCGATCCTGATGTAATCGGGGAGACTTGATCCGTAGAATGTGAAAACGATCATGTTATTGCTCCCTCTCACTTTTGATACCTTCTGAACTCTATTCGGGCACATGTTTAGTATTTCTTCCTCCGAGAATTCATATAGGTCGTAGTTGTAGACTACGCCTTTGCTGTATTAAAATTTCTGATGAGGTTTGATGGATGCAGAAATGCTGTCAGAGGTGATGGGCATGTGAAGGAGCATCCTAGCTTGAGTAAGGTCCTTGGCTCGGACCAAAACTCCCCTGCCATGCTTTTTCAGGTGGCCTTCTGGGATCTTTTCAATTTCTTTCACCAGATATCGCGCCGTATGGAAAAAGTTACCTCCATTTTCCTTGTAGTAGGCCAAGTACCAACAAGGGGTAGGGCTTAGGCGGACCGTTTGAGTAGAAGCTGTAGTGTCCTGGAAGGTGTTAGGAATGTAGTCCTCAGGGCCTTCTGCAACATTAACAGAGCGAAGAAATACGGCTCTGTAATGTTTCTCACCAATATCCATTGTTGTGGCTTCCTCAAGGGCAGATGTTGCGCCGTCTGCTGAAGCAAAAGTGATGTAGCACCTATTTGTGTGGTCATCGCCATCATAGACAATACGGATGCGGCGAACCACACCATATGCCATGAAAATATCATGTATTGCTCTGTAGGACAAGGCCTGGGACACGTTGGACAGAAGCAAGGTGTCCAACGTAGAAATGCCCCTAGGTCCAGGCACGTCTCGCAATTCCTGTCTGCGTCCCTTGGAGCGGGGACCGCCAGACCGAGGAGCTGAGGAGGAAGGGGCAACTGCCCGCTTCACGCCACTTGGGGCTGGAAAGGCGCCAGAGTTGCAATGAGAGAGGATCCAGTGGGAGATGTCGAGGACAAGCGGACGTCAGGGTGAGAGGCAGGACGGGGTAAATTAGTAGTTGTATTCATAAACGTAATTATTTCACTTCCTCACGCCCCCACCCACCACGGAGCCCAACGAGGGGAATATGTCTGTTGGGGAAGGACTTCACCCAACAGCTCCAGGGGTATCGGGGAAGTATACGATTCGGTTGCCTGGTGTCTGGTGGCAGCAACGGGACCAATGCGGTGCCCACCAGGCAACCTCCGCTTGGCCCTAGCCAACGCATGACCAGCCGATTGATCCAGCGGGGACACACTGGACGTACCCCAGCCCCCCTACCAAAGGAGCGTGTTGTCCACCGAAGGGAACTACAACCCGCCCCGCGGTGGACTCAACTCCCAGACAGAGGGGCGCACGGGGAATACACGGGACGCCACGCACGGCAAAGACGTGGGGAGCGGTGTGTGAAGTGTAAAAGAAAGAAGAAGCGTGAGACGGAAGAGAATGGAAGGGTCTCACCGGGCCTAGAATCGCCCTAAGAAAGGAGAGAAAAGGGGAAGAAGTAAAAAGGCGACATCACCAGCAGGCTCCACCTCCCAGTGACGAAGGGGGGGTGCTTGGTCTACGAGGCCGACGGCCACCGAACTCAACAATGGCAGGCAGGCCGCCAAAGTAGGTGGCGCCGTCGACCACGCTTCAAGCCCCGCCACCACGACAAGGTGACTCCCCACAGCGGGGCGGTGTTATGGACTCGCTCAGCAGGAGTATTTGGCGTTGTCGATACCTGTGCACAAGGACAAAGATCCAGCTCTTCAGGTCGCTTGTAATCCCTGTCTTATCTATGGTTGTGAGACATGGACACTAAATAGCGACTTGAAGAGGCGAATCGATGCCTTTGGTAATAAGTGTCTTCGAAGAATCATGGGGTATCGCTGGGATGATTACGTTCAAAACCAGCGATTGAAACCGTGAGACTGAATCGAGGCCTATTACCTGCATAGTCCGTCAGCGCCAACTTTGGCTATATGGGCATCCAGCACGCTACCCTGAAACCGATTCTTCCCACCGGGTTGTATCTGCAAGAGACAATCCGGCGTGGAGGAGGCCAAGGGGGCGACCACAAGGCTCGTGGCTGGGGCCGCAAGTTGATGCTTCTTTTCGAGAGTTTTAGCAAACCCAAAACATCATTTAAGTAGAAAGGTCAGGTACATCCCCACAAGATAGACAATATGTAAGCCTAAAACTTAGATAATATGAGGGTAGCATAAGGTGTAATACACATTTAACAGTGCTTTATATGTCAACTGATTTCTCACTCTATATAATATCCCACATACTTTTGATAATTTCATGGAAACATATTTTATTTGTGTTTTCCAATTTAGATGTTGATCTACAAACGCTCCTCCTAAGAATTGCAGATATTGCAGACATTGCAGATGAAATGCAGACATTGCATGATGACAAGACAGGCAGGCATTGCAGATGAAATGTCGCCATTTCATCTGCAATTAGCCTATGTTAATTAATATCAGCAGCATCTCCCAAAATGTGACTAAGAGCTATCTGGCATGTCTTGATTCAAAACATTCAATAAACATTCACTAAAACCTTCAGCAGCAAACTTTATCTAACTTCTGTGTGTCTTTTGGGTGTCTGCTGGCGGCCATTTTGGAAAATGGCCGCCACGGCCGCCAGGGGGTAGTTGGGCGATGGCTCCACATCCAAAAATTTTTTCATAATATATTGGTTACCTCTGTGCCAGAATTGGTGCTTTTATCAAAAAAAAGCACAATAGGTTAGCTTACCCCTGTAAATATAATGACGTTCCGTCGCAAATGACTACTTTTGGAGATTACTTTTGGAAAAAAAACCCCACTAATTAGGCTGGTAAAGGACTCTAGAATTTTTCATAGGGCTTAATATTGAGAAATTGCATGTTTTGGCTAGTAGCTACATTCCTGGTTTAATGCTCAGACAGTGCCTGATTCATGTCTGAACATTTTGCACGGGCCTTGGCCAAGTCCAGATCATGGTCTTCATGTTCATTGACAAATTGACAGTGACAGATTGAGGGCTATTCTTGTGCGGATCATCAGTCTGTTCATTGATGTACCTGGGTATGATAAGCACGATGTCATTTTCCAGCAAAAATGGGGTTGTCTTTCTTGCCATTCTTCTGTATTTATGTTTGTACCACAGCTAAATTTTGAAATGGAGGCAAAAGTCAGGACTCAAGGATGGGGGGCCCGCCACAGACTGAAACAGTTTTTGGGTCTCCTAACCCTATATTTTTTATTTCAGATTCTTGAATCCATGGAAGTCGAAAAGGGGTGAAAATGAACATTCTGAAAAAATGAGCTATAACTGGAAGTGCTATAGAGCCCGTAGAGCCACCCAAACCAGCAATGGTTAGTATTGGTACACAGTACGAGAGGCCAGCCAGGTGCAACAAGAAGTGTGGTTGTTCGGCAAATTTCGTGCCTAGGAGGAAATTGCCTCCTCATCGGAGCAAGGGTCAGATAAGATAACACTTGGTGAACTATGTAAGAACATCTTTTACCAGTTGCAGACACCAAGAAAGGGCGTGATAATGATAAAGTAAAATGCTTCTTGCTCAGATGCTCAGGGCAGTTCTTTACATAGTTACAATATATGAATTTTCTAAAGAAGTGCCCGTAACAGGATGTGTAGTGAGTTTTCTTCCTAAATCTTATCTCTCAAAAAGCTCAGAGCCACATTCTGATAAACATTTGAAGCACCCAAGCTAATAAACCCAACAGTGCTATCTACTAGTATCTACCGTAAACTGGTAAAGGGTTGTTCGGCCGAACTTCCATTTTCTGCCATAAGATTGCTTTACAGGATTGAATTAATATTTTAGAAATTTTTTCAATTCAAGGGGTGGATCCAGAAAAAGAAAATTTCTAAAGGATTTGCAAAATTTATTCCAGCTTTTTCAAAGCAACACCTGAAGTACTAGTTAACAAAACATAATGTTTTTCCTGCATTTAAATGCTGCTCTACATAATGTTTCTTTAATTTTTAGAGTAAGAAATAAAGAAAAAAATAGTCCATGGAAAAGGAAAAAGGGCGTGGGGGATAATTTTTCTACGAGAAAAAATTTTTTTCAGTTGAAGTTTTTGTTAGATCGGCATCTTCAAAAAAAAGAAAGGTTACGAGAAACTTAAAAGACTAAACAATATTATGACCTTGGGATGTATCGAAGGGGAATTTTCTTTTAAATTTTTTTTGAGGGAGGGGGGAGTCAACAAACATTTGGGTCATACGGGGGGGCGCGTCGCCTCGCCCACCCTACGTCGCCACTCCCGAGGGGCACCCCCGCGCGAGTCCCCAATTTTTTTAGGCTCCTTTCCCTACCAAGCAGCTCACCAAAACTCAACTTGCCCCAGCCACGAGCCTTGTGGGGGCCCCCCCGGCCTCCCCACGCCGGTTGTCTCTTTCAGATAAACCCTGGGAAGGGTGGTTTTCAGGGTAGCGTGCCACATCCATATACCGAAGTTGGCGCTACGGGCTATCAGGAATATGCCTCGATTTAGTCTCACGGTGCAATGCTGATTTTTACACGTAATATCCCAGCGATACCCCCTGATTTTGCAAGACACATTACCAAAGGCATCGATTCGTCTCTTCAAAAAGCTATTTAGGTCCAGTCTCAAACCCTGAGTAAGAAGGGATTACAAGCACTTGGGATCCGGATCTTTTTCCTTGCACAGGTACCGACGCACCAAAAACTTGCTTAGCGAGGGCCAAACACCTGGGGGAATGCCCAAAGCCCTAAAAATTTTTGACGGACCCGCCCGTCAAAAAATGCGAAATTTTT
>JACEEZ010014251.1:15000-25461 GCA_016584305.1 Chionoecetes opilio | reverse complement strand
GGTCACTTCGGGAAAAAAAGGCTTTCGCTTCCCCTTAGGTAAAGGGAAGTTTTTTGAGGGTCTTATCCTAAGCATTTTTCAGTTGAAATACCCTGTTCTACGCAAAAATTGTACCCACCCTTGCACAAATTCGTTAATTAAATGTGTCCTAAGAACAATTGTTTGTTATTTTACTTTTTTACAAATTTAAAAAATTTAGTTTTTAATTATTAAGAACTCAGGTTTTAAGGCCAAAATTATTCCTTTTATTTTTTTCCCAAATTTTTTTTCCACTTATCTCTAATTTCCATTATAGATCAGTAATCCGAACAGATACAACCACGGAGTACTAAAAATAACATTTTATGCACTCTTAATAAGCTTCAATTTGAGTCCAAAACGAGGTCTCTACGACGTCTGGTTCTCATTCTGCAATTTGAAATTTGCCAATTTTATTGCCAAATTGCCAAATTGCAAATTGCGCAAAAACTTCCCGCTAACGAGTGACCCAACTACGATTTTCGGATTCAGCGGCACAAAAATGCTTAGGATAAGACCCTAAAAATACTTCCTTCACCTAAGGTGAAGCGAAAGCCTTTTTTCCGCCTAAGTGACCCGACTACTATGTTTGTACCTTGGTGGTTGCTTGGTGTGTGTGTGATTTGTACGTGTGTGTGCGGTGTGTGTGTGTGGTGTGTGTGTGTGTGTGTGTGTGTGTGTGTGTGTGTGTTGTGTGTGTGTGTGGTGTGTGGGGTGTGTGTGTGTGTGTGTGTGTGTGTGGGTGGGGTGTGTGTGTGTGTGTGTGTGTGTGGTGTGTGTGTTTTGTGTGTGTGTGTGTAGGCAATTTGCATGATTGAAGTCGCATGGAAGCAGTAATTCTCCCCTCTCTCTCTCTCCCCTTCTCTCTCCTCTCTCTCTCTCTCTCTCTCTCTCTCTCTCTCTCTCTCTCTCTCTCTCTCTCTCTCTCTCTCTCTCTCTCTCTCTCTCCTCTCTCTCTCTCTCTCTCTCTCTCTCTCTCTCTTTCTCTCTCTCACTTCACTTTCTCTCTCTCTCTCTTTCTCTCTCTTTCTTTCATATGCACACACACACCCCACGGTTTCCTTCATATTAATCTCAGTAAGAGTACTATATAGAGAGTTGAGTTGGACAGGGACACCTCTTACCTCTCTGTCTCTCTCTCTAGTTTATACTTTTTCCTCTTTTCATCTTCACCTTTTTCTTTTCTTCATCTTTCTTTTCACCACATGTCATCTTTCTCTTCTATATCTTTCTCATCTCCTTCCTTTCTCTCCTCATCTTTCCCTCCCCCTCTTTTATCTTTCTATTTTATTATCTCTCCTAATGTCACTTTTTACCCCCTCTAGTTTTTACTCCATTCCTCCTCCTCCTCCTCCCTTTGCCTTCTTCGGTCCTCTTTCTGCCCTGATTTCACCGTATGTTTGGTCCCGTCGTCGTCTCTGGGCGGTAAGTCATCCTAAGTCTCCCCTCCACCTCGTAAACACAGATTAAATCCTTGTGAATATGGGAGCAGGTTTCCTCACACCACTCTCGTTCATACATAAATGCAGTGCTGTGTGTGTAGTGTCTATGGGGGGTGGAAATTATTTATGTTCCTGCACCCCACAAAAAAGTTAGCAAAAATAAAAACTGCTTGGATACAAAATTACTAAATACGAGTCTACAGTTTTTTCAACTCTCACTTCGCATAAGTTACCGATTGTTGTAAATTTGTCTGTGTTAATATTTTAATTTCTCTATTTTTCGGTTTTTAGCATCATCTCTTTTACCTAAATAACTTCCACATTATATTGACCCATTTGTTTCCTCCAAGCTCACTCGTGTGCACCAAATATCCCTTTCCTTTTGACCTCCTTATATTTTTTTCTATTTGCCCCTCACCTATTTATTTCTGATATTGTTTTGCATTTATATTTAAAAAAGACTTCATTTTACTTTTACCATTTGTTCCCCTGCCAAGCTCACTTCCATACCTAACACCCTATTTTCCTACCTTTTCTTTTCTCCCTCTACTTTCGACCCACTGTTCCCCCCCTAAAGCTCGTCGCGTACCCAACTCTCCTTTCCCATTCAGCATTTTATTTCTCCTTCTCCCTTCCCACTGTTTTTGCTTAGTTTTTGTTTGGGTTTTTGTAACATTTTTTTTGCTTAAAAAATCCTACCTTTTTTTTTTAAAGGGTCATTTCTCTTTCCAAGCTAGTTCTGTATCCAAAACCCTTTTTTTTTCCCTTTATTTATTTCATTTCGTGTCCCATCTCATTTAAAATTTTTTTTTTGGTTTTTAGTAGTATTTCTTTGCAAAATTTAGCCGCCTTTTTAATTCCACCGTGTTCCCTTTTCCAAAATTTCACTCGGTATCACACGTTTTTCCATCCCACCCTTTTTTTCCCACTTAGCTTCTCAAATTTTTTGCACTTTTTTTTTAGTACAACGACCCTTCTTATTTGCCCCAAAGGGGCCCCCTTCAGAGGGCCGAGTTCCCAGTACTAGTATTTTCACTTTTTTTCCCTTTCTCTGTGCGGGAGCATGGGTGATATTCACCCTTTTCAAATTTCATTTAAAGTATCACAACCCTCCCCTCTTAGTCATGAAGCTATTTAATATTATCATAAATTAACGAAAACCATAAGAATATCAAAATACTTAAATATCCATTTTAATCAAATTTTGGCATATATACTTCAATATCCTCAAAAATTGAATGGTCTCCTGCTGGATAATTAATAACGTAATAGTTAGGTTTACTATTCTTGCCTTTCAGGTAGGGTATAACTACAAGAAAGTCATGCACCCTACTGCCATATCATAGTATATACGTTTAATTTTAAAAAATCTGTCTGTGCAATATAAACTGCAAAAGTACAAACGTACGGGTGACTTATGAGGGAGGGAAGGGGTTCTGGGGATCAAGACCACGGGGTTGTGGTATGTCTGGTCGATATAAAGTGTTTCTACCTCAGACAATCAACACACCGTGGAAAACAAAAATTTTGGTTTATATGCTGGCCGCTTGCCCTCGGCGTGGAAGGAGGCTGAACATCCAGCCCATCCTTAAGCCAGGGAACCCACCAAGCCGCGCCCCATCTCCCTGATGAGCTGCACGGCCAAGAAGGGGGGAGAGGATGGTGCGGGACCCGCCTCCTGTGGCGCCTGGGGGACCTCCACCCACACATCTTCGGCTTCACCACGGGGGTGGGCCCCTCAAAGCGTCAGGGCCCTCCTGGCCCAAATCGACAACCACCCTGCTGTCGCCGTCTTCTTTGAACTGGAAAAGGCATTTTGAGCTGGCCAACGCCCACGCCATCCTGGCCGCGGTGGGGGCGGCGGGGGCGTGCGGGGAGACTCCTTGTCTGGATTGAGGTTACCTCTGGCACCGCCGCTCCAGGGTCAGGTTCCAGGGGCGCAAGTCCAGCTACAGGGAGCGGGAGAATTCACGCCGCAGGGCGGGGTCCTAAGCCCCCCCATTTCAACCCCCTGATGGAGCAGCTGGTCAGCCGCGTTCCGGGAGGGCACGACGGCACTTCTCAGCTACCCCGACGACTTGGTCCTGGTCGTCACTGGCCGGGGTGACCGGGTGTCTTGGACCCAACAAGCCCTTGACCTGGTCAGTTGCAAGTGCAGAGAGCTGGGTCTCAAGATATCGGCTGAGAAGTCCAAGGCCATGGTGTTCAAGGCCGCTGCCCCCCCAGTCTGTCCTCTACAGATACAGGGCATCAGGCTGGCTTGGACCCACGCCTTCCAGTACCTCGGAATGTGGCTTGCCCGGGGCCCTCCACTTCACCACTCAGGTCACGTATCTGAGGGAGAGGGCTGAGACCAGGCTCAACGTCATGAGGGCCAGAACCAGGACACACCCCGGGGCCACGTCACCCAGTGCTGCCCCTCTTCTACGTGCACACTGTGCGCGCCCTTGTAGACTACAGCGCGCCCGTGCTTGTGGCGCTAGCGCTCACTCAGCAGAGGAAGTTAGAAGTCCTTCAGAACCGAGCTTTGAGGACCCTGCTGGGGGCACCGCGCTGGGTCAACACCCGCGTCATGTAGGCGGAGGCACGGTTGGTGCCAAGATCCTCTGACAGGCAAGGGAGTCTGTCGCGCGGGACAGGCTGTGCAGGGTCTTGCCACAGCAACAGCGGGGACCAATCGCCGGGCAACACCTGGCGGGCAGAGGGTGGCAGACGCCCCCATCCACCTCCCCCCCGGCCACACCCCCCTGCTGCTGGACGGACCTGACCGGCCCGCTGTCAACTACGTCGCTCCGCCACCGTGGCAGCCCTCTGCCGCCCCGGTGATTATCGCCACACTGCCAGCTGGGAAGGCGTTGTGCACGCGGGAGGAGCTAAGGCAGCACGCCCTGCAGGCGGTGGCGAACACCAATGTCCCCAGCAGCGTCGCGGTCGGGGTTTCTACTACACCGACGGATCCGTTAACCCTGAGAGAGGCCTGACAGGTGCTGTGGTGGTTACGGGCGGTGAGGTGCTGTCCTGGAGGACGCCCGACCATTGCTCCACGCTGCAGACGGAGCTGGTGGCGATAGAGCGCGCCCTAAAAGCACGCCCTGGGCCGACAGGAGGAGGTCGTGGTGATTCACTGACTCCATGTCTGCCTGCAGGTCCTACGGTAGGCCCGCACCCCCGATGGACAACGTGCAGCTCACCACCGCCATCCGGGCCACATCCAGGACCTCGCCGCGCAGGGGCGCCGCGTAAGGTTCAACTGGGTGCCCAGCCACGTAGGCTTCCGTGGCAACGAGGCGGCCGATGAGGCGGCCCGGGAGGCCACCAGACATTCCAGCGGTGGCCTTGACTGTCTACCCAGCTCCATGGGGCCAAGGTATGGCCAGACGCGCTGCCGTCTGTGCCGCAGGGCAACAGTATCACCAGATGGTGCAGACATCGAGGCAGGTAGCCTGGCACAAAACAAGCCACGTACAACAACGAGCCGTTACGCCCCGCTCTGCAGCTGTCCCGAGCGGGAGGTCGTCCTACACCCACTTTGGCTTGGCTACGGGACCCTGGAGGAGCTGAGGGACGGGTTTGAGGGCGGCCGTGTGACCTGTCCTCATATGCCCCCATCCCTTGACCCACTACCGGGTTCTTGCCCCCCTACAGAGCGGCTCAGAAGCGCTCGCCCACTGGAGGACGCGGCCGCCCTCGTGCGGCAGGGGGCAGAAAAACCTGCCCCTCCTGCTGGAGTGGCGCGGCCCCCCCCCCCCCCCCCCGAGACATTAAAGAGCGGGAGTGACTCACCCCCGCCCACCTGTGACCTGATGTGCTGCGGCACAGCGCGGGCTGATGCCCGCTCATTATACTGCTTTTATGTATATGTTGTGTATGTATGTGTATGTGTTTATGTCATATGTATGCATAGGTGGCGTTATCGCGATAAATTATCGCGAAAATTTATCGCGATAACAACATCGGGTATCGGTTATCCGATAATTTTTTACCCGCGAATCGATTCATCGGTATCGCCGATACTTTGGTTCCAAACTAGCAATAATCGATAATCTTATTTTTCAAGAGGAGCTCCCTGCTGATGAAAACTTCAACATGCTCAGTTTATGAAGGGGAACATTTCTGCAAACCGGTCTAGACGTGTGTGCCAAAAGCATTTTAGTAGTTTAAACTTCAATTGTTATTTACTTAAAAACAGTTTTCATAGTGAAGAGCAGATAACCATGAATTTAGAAGATATTAGCGGCAAAAGGTAAATGAAGGTTTTCAACAGTTTACGATGCATTAAGATTTTTTATTAAAATTCATATCGTTCGCTAGTATCGGAATTTGGATTAGGATTCTCGGTTATCGCCTTATCGGCGATGAATTTATCGCCAGTTCTCATTACGGTTATTGCCGAAAGGTTCGTTATCGATTATCGGTTACGGATAATTTTTTCGTATCGCGCCCACCTATGTGTATATATATAATATATATATTAATATATGTAATAGATGTAAATAAATAAATACAAAATAAAAACAAAATACCGGCCCAAAATGTGGTCTGTGGTCTCGCCCTGCTTCCCACCATCCTAGAAACTGCTAACGTGCGTGCTCGCGCACCATAGGGGCCACTGATAGTGTAGCGGCCTAATTACGGCATATCCACCCAAGTAGAAAAAAAAGTATACAGGAAACAAAGTATCAGAGTAAGGTACAAATAGCCCAAACTAACCCAATACTCTGTTATTTGGTTCTTCAATAATTTCTTCCCCGATACCTAACCTGTACCCCTTTTTAACATTGAGCCGCCGCGTGTAGTTAGTCGATGAAGGATTTTTTACTGTTTACATTTGGTCTATAGCACCGTAGGCAGGGACCTTCAGGGCTGGATCGAGCCTAGAAGTTACTTGAGGGCTTGATGGTTGTCCCTCGCCCGTGGTGGCGCAGGCGCCACATTGGGGGAGGCGGTAGCGGAGTGGTTAGCGTCTCCGACTGGCGTTCTCGGTGACTCGAGTTCGATCCCGAAGAAACCCAAAACCTTTCTGCACCGTCGAGTGGCCTAAGAACACCCACATGCCCTGCCCCATCAACTCTACTTTCGATTGCGAGTGCACCGGAGGATACAGGGGGCGGCCATGAGCCTCTAATCACAGGCGTCACTATAAGAATCCTGCCTGCGCCACCACGGGCGAGGGCCAACCATCACAGCCCTCAAGGAACCTCCAGAGCCTACCATCCGAGCCCTGACGCCTGTGATTAGGGGCTCATGCCGCCGGCATATTCCTGTTTTCTGGAACAGTATGTCGCGTTTACTTTTGAACACATCAGGTTAGGTTACGTGAGGTTACGGTTAGGCTAGGTTAGGTTTCTTGGTCTCATGCGGAAACTTAGTGTGGGAATCACAATGAGGGTATTTTCGAGAAAATCCAATGGTTAGTTTCGGAGCTACACCCAAACGTCTTCACTCGGAAACCACATACTCACAAAGAGTTGGGGATTATGCATGCCGCTCCTCTGTGTCCCCCGATGCACTCGTAATCGAAGGTAGAGTTAATGGGCAGCATATGGGTGTTCTTAGGCCACTCGAGCCCGAAAGATTTTATGTGGATTTTGGTTCTCATCTGGGGTCGAACTGTGGTCACGCTAACTAGGCACTCGGAGACGTAATCACTCTGCTACCGCCTCCCCTTTTGCAGCTGACGAACGTTACAAGCTGCTCTCCCTCTGATAGAAAGCCACACAATGCACGACTGAGCTGATTTTAAAGCGCTTAACGAGGTGAAAATAGTTATGGAGCGGGAGTCCCCTACCAAGCCGACCCTCGACCAATCGCACCCTTACTTTTCCCTGTGTGTGTGTGTGTGTGTGTGGTGATAGATAAGAAAAGAGAGAGAGAGAGAGAGAGAGAGAGAAGAGAGAGAGAGAGAGAGAGAGAGAGAGAGAGAGAGAGGAGAGAGAGAGAGAGAGGAGAGAAGGGGAGAGAGAGGAGAGGAGAGAGAGAGAGAGGGAGAGAGAGAAAAAGGGAGAGAGGAGAGAGGGGAAAAAAGGGGAACAGAGAGAGACGAGAAGAGGAGAAGGGTAGGGGAAAAAAGAGAGAGGAGAGGGGAGAGATAGTAATAGGTGGGTAGGGGAGTAAAGGGAAAGATTTAAGAAGCGATTTCGGAAATTTTTTGGAACAGGGTTTTAAACGCAGAAAAATGGGTAAATACTTTTGCCCCCGACTGGCGAAGAGTTACGTTGAAGGGAGGGGGTAAAGAAAATATAAAAATCGAGTAACAAAGTGAGGAATTTGCCTCCACTCACTCAGTCTCAATCACTATATGAAAAAGATGCTGTGGAATATTTTATATCGGCGATCGGCTGGCCGCCACGTAGGCTGGCGGAGGTGAAAGAGTAAGGAGACGCAATATTATTTTTTTTTTATTTTTTTTATTGTACATCACAGGGAACTGGCCAAGGGCACAACAAAAATGGGTAACACAAAGCCCGCTTAGTTGGCTAGTCACATATATCGAAGACAGTTAAGAGAATATAAAAATAAAAACAAAAGGGGTAGGCCATTTAGTCGGAGGTGTCTTGTACTCTTCTTTTGAAAAGATTTAAGTCATAGGAAAAGTGGAAAAATTGAAACAGGAAGGAGAGTTCCGAGTAAGTTCACCAGTGAAAGGGATGAAAGAGTAAAGATACTGATTAAATTAACTCTTGCATTAGGACGATGGGACAGAATAGGGAGGGGAATGAGTAGAAAGTCTTGTGCAGCGACGCCGCGGCGAGTGGGGGAGGCATGCAGTTAGGAAGTCAGAGAGCAGTGAGCATGAAATAACGGTAGAAAGAGAGTAAGAGAAGCAACATTGCGCGGTGATTTAAAGATTGAAGGACAGGTCAGTCAGAGGAGAGGAGTTGATGTGAAACGAAAAGCTTTTGACTCAACCCCACTGTTTAGGAGACCGTATGAGTGGATCATCCCCAAACATGTGAGACATACTCCATACATGGGTGGATAAGGCCCCTGTAGAGAGTTTAGTACAGTCAACAAGTCAAAAAAAACGTGTCGAGTTGGACACGGGAGGTGTGTGGTTCTCACCCTGGTCAAGGTTATGTAACGGCACAAAGTGTTGGCAGAGATGTAGATGTGATTCATGATTATAAATTATCTGTGTTAAAGTGAGAACTAATGTGGAGGTGTTATCATAGGGTCCCAAGGTAGCTGTGGACAGCTGTGGAGGATGACCCAGCTGAATGATCTGGGAAGAACATCTCGTGAACGTTTTTTGATGAATATATCAGGATTACAGCTAAGGATTAGTCTGATAGCTGGAATGTGTGGCCAGTGATTCTTGACTCAACAACTTCAGTGGTAAGGGAAATGATTTAGAATTAGAGAGGATACTTGTGATTAAGTTCGGGTACCACGGGACAATACTAGGCGGTCGATGTGAAGAGCATTAAGAGTATTATTACAGTAAGGAGAGTGACTGGAAATGATTAGAATTAGAGGGATAATTGTGAGTTACGTCGGGCCCACGGGCTAATAGTAGGCGTTCGTGTCGATGTGAATAGCATTAAGAGTGTTATTAAGTGGAGACATATGTTAATGATTTGTAAAGGAAGGAGTGGGGAAGTATTACTGGTTTATCAAGTAAACTGAATATATCAAGGAAAAGATACACGAGAGTTATCTTTTACAACCCATTAGCTCTAACTTATCTCTTATCTTATAAACTTTTTTTTCCCCACTTATTGGGGTTGGTGGCAGCCCTAGTAGCCAGAATTGTGGAGCCCTCTTGGCTTAACAAACGTCAAAGCAAAAAAGCTACAAAGTGGGCACTAAACGGCACAGAAAAGAAAGAATGCGAAGGAAGAACAGACAGCAACAGCCTATTGGCCAAACGGGCTTGCTTGTGTGACAAACTTGTTACCACTATAGTTTCTACGTGTTAAGAGACGAAGAAATTGCAGAGATGAAGCTCTTCCGCACCTACCATTCCCTCTAGCCGAGGCGGCAGGAAAAAAAATGGAGAAAAAAACCCACTAAGCCAAGTATTAAAACGCTGCGATGGAATTTGATAGAAAGGCTGAAGAAAATACATCCTAATCTAAACTTAAAAACTTTGAAAAAAAACCAATGCAAATAACGCAAGAGCGAAGGTAATTGAGCTGCGGTCAACTGAGCGAGGTGTTTATCTTGTCTGTTTTTAAACACCTTACGTGTAGTGCAACAAGTGCATGTGCTGGAAGAGGTTCCAAAGTATTAACAATTCTATTAAAGAAAAAGTTAGAGTTTCGCTTCGTCGTGACCGAGATCACTTACCAATGATTTTGTATCCATTACTATTATAATAGTGTTTGTCAATGAATATTCAAATATTCGTTGATATTTACATTATCGAAGTCAGGAAACACTTTGAACATTATATTTAGTATCCTCGCAATCTAAGTTTTGACAAACTGAACAAGTTGACTTCCTTCAATCGCTCTTCGTTATGGCTGGTTTCGGCAAGTGCGGAATAATATTAGTAGCTTTTCTTTGTACTCTCTCCAGATTGGCTAGTCTTTCTATAATAGGGAAACCAGAAACTGAACGCAATATTCAAGATGAGGACGCACGATGCATTAAAAAAGTCATGATATGACTTGGTCAGAATTACATTCGAAAGTTCTTCCGATGAACCGGATTTTTTTTTGTCTTCTCAAAGGTACTTCTGAACAAGTTTACTGTGCTTGAGGTCCGTGCTTACATTATCCTTAAACCCTTCTCTATGCCAAATTGGAAAGTCGAAATCTGATAATAGTTAGTTCGATCATTATAATTCCTAAAGGAAAACTTTTACAAATATGGGTAATTAGATTTAATCTGCATTTCATGCTTAATCACAACTATAAGCGGTGGTTAAGGTCTGACTGCACTTGCATTTTATCGGTATTTGAGGGTTTAATTGTCCCGTTATTTTAGTATCTTCAGCGAATTTTGATATCTTACAGGTGAAGTCTTCGTCAATATCGTTTATTGTAGATTAAGAGAA
>JACEEZ010014251.1:0-10000 GCA_016584305.1 Chionoecetes opilio | reverse complement strand
AATAGTTATGAGGGATCCCCCCACCCACCGACCCTCGACAATCACATTATTCCGTTGGTGTGTGTGTGTGTGATGATAGAAAAGAGAGAGAGAGAGAGAGAGAGAGAGAGAGAGAGAGAGAGAGAGAGAGAGAGAGAGGAGAGAGAGAGAGGAGAGAGAGAGAGAGAGAGAGAGAGAGGAGAGAGAGAGAGAGAGAGAGAGAGAGAGGGAGAGAGAGAGAGAGAAGGAGAGAGAGAAGAGAGAGAGAGAGAGAGGAAAAGAGGAGGGAGGGAGAGAGGAAGATAGAGAGAGAGAAGGAGAGGAGAGAAGAGAGAGAGGGAAAACTTGAGAGAGAGGAGAGAAAGAGAGGAGGGAGAGAGAGAAAGAAGACGAGAAAAAGGTGAGGAATTTCGAAGTAAAAAGAGAAGAGGGAAAGTGATATCGGGGGGGACCAGTAGAGGGAGGGAAGAAGAAGGGAGAAGAAATATTTTGAAAGGATGAAAGATTAAGGAATGGGAGGAAAAGAAAAGGGAAAAAGACGAGTGAAAGAAGGAAAGGGTAGGATAAAAAAAGGAGTCATTTGTAATTGGAGGGGTTACCGGAAAAGTTTAATTTGGCCATGGAAACTGAACAGGAGTTCGAGAGGTAAGAAAGATTAAAGGAAAAATGAAATTTTCTTGATTCAGTTAAATTATATAAAGATGCTGTGAGATGGCCGACTGGCCACGAGTGGGGAGGTGAAGGTAAGCGAAAGCTAAGTCTATTATTTTAATAATGAAGAACTGCAGGGGATAAAAATGAAACAAACCGAGTGAGTATAAGAAACATGAAATAAAAAGGAGGCCATTTAGTGGAGTGTCTTGTACTCTCTTTTGAAAAGATTTAAGTCATAGGAAAGTGGAAAAATTGAAACAGGAAGAGAGTTCCAGAGTTTACCAGTGAAAGGGATGAAAGAGTAAAGATACTGATTAACTCTTGCATTAGGAAGATGGACAGAATAGGGATGGGAATGAGTAGAAAGTCTTGTGCAGCGAGGCCGCGGGCGAGTGGGGGAGGCATGCAGTTAGGAAGCTCAGAAGAGCAGTGAGCATGAAATAACGGTAAAGAGAGTAAGAGAAGCAACATTGCGGCGGTGATTTAAAGATTGAAGACAGTCAGTCAGAGGAGAGGAGTTGATGAAACGAAAAGCTTTTGACTCAACCCTGTTTAGGAGACCTGTATGAGTGGATCCTCCCCAAACATGTGAGACATACTCCATACATGGGTGGATAAGGCCCCTGTAGAGAGTTTAGTACCAGTCAACAAGTCAACGTGTCGAGTTGGACACGGGAGGTGTGGTTCTCACCCTTGGTAAAGGTATGTTAAGGCACAAAGTGTTGGTAGAGATGTAGATGTGATTCATTGATTATAATTATCTGTGTTAACGTGAGAACTAATGGGAGGTGTTATTCATAGGGTCCCAAGGTAGCTGTGGACAGCTGTGGAGGAGACAGCTGAATGAGCTGGGGAAGAACATCTGTGAACGTTTTTTGAGTGAACATCAGGATTACAGCTAAGGATTAGTCTGATAGCTGGAATGTGTGGACATGTGATTCTTGACTCAACAACTTTCAGTGACGGGAAATGATTTAGAATTAGAGAGGATACTTGTGATTACGTTCGGGTCCACGGGCCAATACTAGCGTCGTGTCGATGTGAATAGCATTAAGAGTATTATTACAGTAAGGAGAGTGACTGGAAATGATTTAGAATTAGAGAGGATAATTGTGATTACGTTCGGGCCCACGGGCTAATAGTAGCGTCGTGTCGATGTGAATAGCATTAAGAGTGTTATTAAGTGGAGACATATGTTAATGATTATGTAAGGAAGGAGTGGGGAAGTATTTACTGGTTTATAAAGTAAACTGAATATATCAAGGAAAAAGATAACGAGTTATCTTTTACACCCATTAGCTCTAACTTATTCTTTTAAATCTTATAAACTTTTTTTTCCCCACTTATTGGGGTGGTGGCAGCATATTACCCCAGAATTGTGGAGCCTCTTGGCTTAACAACGTCAAAGCAATAAAGCTAAAAAGGGGCACTACAACGGCACAGAAAAGAAAGAATCGAAGGAAGAACAGACAGCAACAGCCTACTGGGCCAAAGGGGGCTGCTTGTGTGACAAACTTTTTACCACTATAGTTTCTACGTGTTAAGAGACGAGATAATTGCAGAGATAAAGGGCTCTTCCGCACCTACCATTCCCTCTAGCCGAGGCCGGCAGGAAAAAAAAGGAGAAAAAAACCACTATGCAGTATTAAAGCTGCGATGGAATTTGATATGAAAGGCTGAAGAAAATACATACCCTAATCTAAACTTAAAACTTGGGAAAAAAAAACCCAAAGCAAATTAACGCAAGAGCGAGGTAATTGAGCTGGGCAAATGTGCTATGTGTTTATCTTGTCTGTTTTTAAACACCTTACCCGTGTTGCAACAAGTGCATGTGCTGGAAGAGGTTCCAAGTATTAACAATTCTATTAAAGAAAAAGTACTTCGCTTCGTGTGACCGAGATCACTTACCCAAAGATTTTGTATCCATTACTATTATAATAGTGTTTGTCCCAAATTTAAAATTCAAATATTCGTTTATATTTACATTATCGAAGTCATGGAACACTTTGAACAAATTTTATTTAGTATCCTCGCAATTCCCAAGTTTTGACAAACTGAACAAGTTGACTTTTCCCTTCAATCGCTCTTCGTATGGCTTGTTTCGCAAGTGCGGAATAATATTAGTAGCTTTTCTTTGTACTCTCTCCAGATTGGCTATGTCTTTCTATAATAGGGAAACCAGAACTGAACGCAATATTCAAGATGAGGACGCACGATGCATTATAAAAGTAATGAATGACTTGTTCAGAATTACATTCGAAAGTTCTTCCGATGAACCGGTATTTTTTTTTTGTCTTCCCCAAATGTCTTCTGAACAATTTACTGGCTTGAGGTCCTTGCTTACAATTATCCTTAAACCTTTCTCTTATCCCAACATTGGAATTTCGAATCTGATAATTTAGTTAGTTCGATCATTAAAATTTCCTAAATGGAAAACTTTACACATATGGGTATTAATTTAATCTGCATTTATTTGCTTAATCACACAAGCGGTGGTTAAGGTCTGACTGCAATTGCATTTTATCGGTATTTGAGTTTAAATTTTGTCCGTTATTTTAGTATCTTCGCGAATTTTGATATCTTACAGGTGAAGTCTTCGTAAATATCGTTTATGTAGATTAAGAAAAGAAACAAGACCAAGCACAGACCCCTGCGGTTCACCAGTTATAACGTTTCGCCAGCTAGATGCTTTTACCTTTATCACAACTGGAAAGGAAGAGGAGGAGAAGGAGGAGGAGGAGAGTCCTTTAGGTATATAACAACGGCATCTGCTGAACTAACATAATACTAACTAACATACTAAAAGTGAGAGAGTAGAAAATCACATAACAAGGCTCTTCCTCTCCAACCTCTCCTTTTGGGGGGGCAGGTTGGCAGGAAACAGAAAAAAAAGAAAAACAGTTGGAAAAGAACACCATGCCCCCTAAAGAGGAGAGGCACATGGAAATTTCATAGGGAAGAATTTAAAGGAATGTAGCATGCTAACGTATTGTATTGTTGATTTATTGACAATTGCTTCTTGTAAATTTAAAATAAATTAATAAATTGTAACAAGTATTGTATTGATTTACTTCCCAGGACATTGAAATAATTTGTTCGAAGAAACTGTATTGTAAAAGCTATCCGTTTAGTTTTAAACAGTGTAAAATTTTCACCTACTAGACACTTTTAATAATCGGTTGATTTATATACCAAAGCCAAAATTTAAGAATACAACTCAAGATCAAGCAGAACTACATTTGCAGCCCTCTCTATTTGCCAAACCCCGCGTATTGTAAAACATTTGGGATCTGTTCTTTGAACTATAACTTGGTATTATCCTGTTAAAACCCAAAAAAAACCGGTCAAGATTGGAAAGCATAATTAAATTTTGCAGCTTCTCACAAATGTATATAAACTGGTGTTTTTACTTTTACGGATTCTTACGAAAAAGGGTGGAATGAACCCCAAATATATTAGGCCTTTAAAGAGATAAAATTTTCTACTGGGCTTAAGACACAAACTAATGGGGAACACCTATTCCCTTTCCCCCTTTACATTTAGTTTAAAGGACAAATCTCTGTTAAAATTTGATTGAGATGCAATTATCTTTAACCTATTTGCATTAATTTACATTGATTGTAATTAGATTTTAAAAGCCATAATCACTCCAGGAAAGGAGGAGGAACAGGAGGGAGAACAACAACGATGACTACGTAAAGAAACAAGACGATTGAAACATAAAAGGGAACAAAAAAAACGACAAAAAAAGAAAACTAATAAGGAAATAGGGCAAGAAACTCGCAAAAACAAGAAAATTCAAAAANGGGACTACTGAATGGGATTAGGATGTGTATTCATGATATAATTATCTGGTTAAGTGAGACTAATGGGAGGTGTTATCAAGGGTCCCAAGGTAGCTGTGGACAGCTGTGGAGGAGACAGCTGAATGAGCTGGGGAAGAACATCTGTGAACGTTTTTTGAGTGAACATCAGGATTACAGCTAAGGATTAGTCTGATAGCTGGAATGTGTGGACATGTGATTCTTGACTCAACAACTTTCAGTGACGGGAAATTATTTAGAATTAGAGAGGATAATTGTGATTACGTTCGGGTCCACGGGCCAATACTAGCGTCGTGTCGATGTGAATAGCAATTAAGAGTATTATTACAGTAAGGAGAGTGACTGGAAATGATTTAGAATTAGAGAGGTAATTGTGATTACGTTCGGGCCCACGGGCTAATAGTAGCGTCGTGTCGATGTGAATAGCATTAAGAGTGTTATTAAGTGGAGACATATGTTAATGATTATGTAAGGAAGGAGTGGGGAAGTATTTACTGGTTTATCAGTAAACTGAATATATCAAGGAAAAGATAACGAGTTATCTTTTACAACCCATTAGCTCTAACTTATTCTCTTAATCTTATAAACTTTTTTTTCCCCCACTTATTGTGGGTTGGTGGCAGCCATATTAGCCAGAATTGTGGAGCCCTCTTGGCTTAACAACGTCAAAGCAATAAAGCTACAAAGGGGGCACTACAACGGCACAGAAAAGAAAGAATACGAAGGAAGAACAGACAGCAACAGCCTTACTGGGCCAAACGGGGCTGCTTGTGTGACAACTTTTTACCACTATAGTTTCTACGTGTTAAGAGACGAGATAATTGCAGAGATGAAGGCTCTTCCGCACCTACCATTCCCTCTAGCCGAGGCCGGCAGGAAAAAAAAAAGGAGAAAAAAACCACTATGCAGTATTAAAGCTGCGATGGAATTTGATATGAAAGGCTGAAGAAAATACATACCCTAATCTAAACTTAAAACTTGGAAAAAAAACCAATGCAAATTAACGCAAGAGCGAGGTAATTGAGCTGGGCAACTGATGCTATGTGTTTATCTTGTCTGTTTTTAAACACCTTACCCGTGTTGCAACTAAGTGCATGTGCTGGAAGAGAGTTCCAAGTATTAACAATTCTATTAAAGAAAAAGTACTTCGCTTCGTGTGACCGAGATCACTTACCAATGATTTTGTATCCATTACTATTATAATAGTGTTTGTCCAATTAATATTCAAATATTCGTTATATTTACATTATCGAAGTCATGGAAACACTTTGAACAATTATATTTAGTATCCTCGCAATCTAAGTTTTGACAAACTGAACAAGTTGACTTCCTTCAATCGCTCTTCGTATGGCTTGTTCGCAAGTGCGGGAATAATATTAGTAGCTTTTCTTTGTACTCTCTCCAGATTGGCTATGTCTTTTCTATAATAGGGAAACCAGAACTGAACGCAATATTCAAGATGAGGACGCACGATTGCATTATAAAAAGTATGAATGACTTGTTCAGAATTACATTCGAAAGTTCTTCCGATGAAACCGGTATTTTTTTTTTGTCTTCTCAAATGTCTTCTGAACAATGTTTACTGGGCTTGAGGTCCTTGCTTACAATTATCCTTAAACCTTTCTCTTATGCAACATTGGAAAGTTCGAATCTGATAATTTAGTTAGTTCGATCATTATAATTTCCTAAATGAAAAACTTTACACATATGGGTATTATATTTAATCTGCCATTTATTTGCCTAATCAACTAAGCGGTGGTTAAGGTCTGACTGCAATTGCATTTTATCGGTATTTGAGTTTAATTTGTCCGTTATTTTAGTATCTTCAGCGAATTTTGATATCTTACAGGTGAAGTCTTCGTCAATATCGTTTATGTAGATTAAGAAAAGTACAAGACCAAGCACAGACCCCTGCGGTTCACCAGTTATAACGTTTCGCCAGCTAGATGCTTTTACCTTTATCACAACTGGAAAAGGAAGAGGAGGAGAAGGAGGAGGAGGAGAGTCCTTTAGGTATATAACAACGGCATCTGCTGAACTAACATAATACTAACTAACATACTATACGTGAGAGAGTAGAATATCACATAACAAGGCTCTTCCTCTCCAACCTCTCCTTTGGACGACAGGTTGGCAGGAAACAGAAAAAAATGAAAAACAGTTGGAAAAGAACACCATGCACCTAAAGAGGAGAGGCACATGGAAATTTCATAGGGAAGAATTAAAGGAATGTAGCATGCTAACGTATTGTATTTGTTGATTGATTGACAATTGCTTCTTGTATTAATATAAATTAGATAAATTGTAACAAGTATTGTATTGATTGACTTCCCAGACATTGAAATAATTTGTTCGAAGATCTGTATTGTAACGCTATCCGTTTAGTTTTAAACAGTTGTATCTTGTCACTTTACTAGAGAGCTCAAATAAGTTTTCTTGGTTGATGATATCGCATGCCTTAAAATCTGTCAAAGATACTATCAATCCAGAGATTCTAAGATTGATAGGTAAACATATTCAGTTTTCGCAGACCTCCTATTTAGACAAATCTGCAGTATATATGTAGACCACATTTGTTATTTGCTTTGAATGATCTAACTTGGCATTATCTGTTACGCAAAAAAAGCGGTTTCAGAGATTGAAACGGGTCATAATATTAGGTGCAGGCTTCCCCCAAAGATGTATATAAATGTGTCATTACTTTCGGGGACTTATGAACAAAGTTGCGTGCAATGAACCCCAAGATCATATTAGCCTTTTTACTAGCAGCTAAGCAATGCGTACTAGTCTTAAGATCATCACTAATGAGGACACCTAAATCCCTTTCCTCCTTTACATTAGTTAACGACATACTCTGTATTGATAGATGCAATTATCTTTAACCTATTTGCATTAATTTACATTGATTGTAATTAGATTTTAATAGCCATAAATCACTCCAGGAGGAGGAGGAACAGGAGGAGAACAACAACGATGACTACGTAAAGAAACAAAGACGATTGAGCATAAAAGGGAACAAAAAAAACGACAAAAAAAGAAAACTAATAAGAAAATAGGGCAAAAAACTCAGCAAAACAAGACTACGAAAAGACAATAATGACAAAGCAAACGATGATGACGGTGACGCAACAATAACAAAAGCGACGTACATTAGAAGGGAAAAAATTGTATTTTGTATTATAAACTCCTCCATACAGCATGTGACGGTGATGGTGATGATTGTGGTGATGGTGGTGGTGGTGGTGGGGCGGTTGAAAGAAAGGTGATAGCATTAACCAGGCATGGAAGGTGAGTTAAGGCGAGATCAATATTGATTTACCCATTATCCAGCAGGGTTATATCTCTGCCTCCTGCCTCCCACGGCCTTGCCGCTCCCTCAGAAGGACGCGGAAGAAGGTGTCAACATATTCACATATTTCTCCTTCATGCGACCCCCGAATTTTTAACGCACCCCTGAAGGAGCTCTCTCTCTCTCTCTTCTCTCTCTCTCTCTTCCTCTCTCTCCTCTCCTCTCTCTCTCTCTCTCTCTCTCTAGTTGTACAAAGTATATCTAACCCCTAAGAGCATAAGAACTTAGAAATATAGAAAAATAAGGAAGCTACAAGAGGCCGTGAGACCTACACGTGGTAGTTCCTGTTACTTAACACTACTACAATCTACCTTTCATCTCCATCCATGAATTTATCCAGCCTCCTTTCAAAGCTCCCTATGACTCCGCACTGACCACCTGACGACTGAGTCCATTCCAATCATTTACCACCCTATTTGTGAACCAGTTTTTCCCTTATTTCCTATTTTAATCCACGCTTTTCCAGCTTGAATCCGTTACTTCTTGTTCTACCCTGATTACTACCCGTAAGAACATTTCCTACATCTCCTTAATTGTATCCCTTTAACCACTTAAAAACTTCTATCAGATCGCCCCTTACTCTACGCCTCTCGAGTGAGTGTAAATTCAATAGCTTCAATCTTTTCTCATAACTAAAGTTACGCATCCCATGTATCATTTTGGTCCTCCTCCTCTGCACTGTTTCTAACAAGGCTATATCCATCTTGTAATACGGCCCTTAAAATATTTGTTGTTCCTATTTATGTGTATTATCTAGTAGCAGGAGTGTCTACATAGCGACCCCGAGTGTGAATGTGTGTGTGTGTGTGTGTTATTCATCGATGGTCTTGTCCACGTAAGCCGTACTCGCGATCGCCAGTTTCACCCTCCTGGTGTGAGCTTGGAGCTCATTATTACCGATCTTTGGGCAATGCTGGGACCTACACACCACACACACAATCCCCTTGCTCAAGGGACATAGTAAACCGCCGAATTTGTCAGTGAAAAATCCCCGGAAGCAGTGAGGATTCGAACCGGCTACCACGTAATGGCAGGCCAGGACGCTATCAACTTGACCATCGTGGCGGTGGCCATCGTGGCGTGGCGGTGTGTGTGTGTGTGTGTGTGTGTGTGTTTGAGGTGTGTGTGTCACCGTGTGTGTGGTGTGTGTGTGTGTGTGTGTGTGTGTGTGTGTGTGTGTGTGTGTTGTGTGTGTTGTGTGTGTGTGTGTGTGTGTGTATGTGCGTGTGTGCGTGGTGCGTGTGTGTGGTGCGTGTGTGTGTGAGTCTGGTTGTATGTGTCTGTCTGTCTGTCTGTCTGTCTGTCTGTCTGTGTGTGTGTATGTGTGTGTGTGTGTGTGTGTGTGTGTGTGTGTGTGTGTGAGTGTGTGTGTGTGTGTGTGTGTGTGTGTGTGTGTGTGTGTGCGCGCGTTTGTGTGTGTGTGTGCTTAAATACTTAAGCACTGAACAACAGGCAATTAATGGAATGTTGAAAAAGTCATTGCACACACACACACATACACACACACATACACACACACACACGTACTCCGCAGTGTACTCCTGAGTACTCCGTAGTGTAGGGTAGCACGCTCGGTTAACAACCGAGAAGTCCCGAGTTCGATCCCCGGGCGGAGCGGAAAACAGATGGGCTGTTTCCTTAAAACCCAAGCCCCTGTCCACCCAGCAGTGAATGGGTACCGGGTGTTAGCCGGGGGTTTGTGCCTCGCTTCCCGGGGTGGTGGCTTCGGCCAACACAAAGCACTAATGATGAATGATAAAAAAATGTTGATATGGAGACGGGGCCATACGAGCGTTGCTCAGGCCCTGTTAAATACAACTAGATGAATACAACTAGATGAATACAACTAGATGAATACACACACATTAGGCATCGGGGCTGGAATCACCGTACAGGCGTTGATTAATTAGGTAAATCTTTTTCACGGCGTTAGGCTCTGGTCATCTGCCAGACAATAAGTTACTGAACTAAGACATTAGAGTTGTGACCTCACATACCTAGTAGGAACCGAGGCCAGACATTCTACTTGTGTGTGTCTGATTATGTGTGTCCACTTGACGAAAAAAGTTAAGGCTGCAGGACCATAACTTTTGCTTACGAATGAATACTAAACAAACATTACATTTTTTCAAGACCCCGATAAACTGCTGATACTGAGCGGTGGACCTTGAGGGACGATACAAAATCAAAAAAA